>SCDZ01000390.1:0-121450 GCA_004143845.1 Drosophila lacertosa | reverse complement strand
ATAGATATAGATATAGATATAGATATAGATATAGATATAGATATAGATATAGATATAGATATAGATATAGATATAGATATAGATATATAAATCGTATATTATTTGTGTTATTTGCGTTTTTGCGTGATTTCTTCTTTTTTGTTGGGCTACTTCGTAATTAATTCGTTAACCTGGCGAAAAGGGAAATTTAATTGTGTTCAGATGTGGCTGTTAAAAGGACAAGGCGCAAATGCTTCTTCTTGTTCGCCACAATGTCACGTTCAAGTGGGAGTGGCAAAGTGGGTTAATTGTTAAGCGGCGTGTGACTTTTTCAGCCGCAACTCTCAAACCACTCGTCAAGACACACACACACACACACACACACCGACACCGACACACAAACGCACACACACGCACCTGCCTGCACACACATATTCGCACAAGGGGCAAAAAAGTAATACGAATATGATGTCAAGAGCGTAATTATTGAATTACTTAGCACAGGCACACACAAACGCACAGCAACACACACACGCACACACACACACATATCCACTCAAAGCTGACTCGTAAAAAAGTAAAGGTGGCAAAGTGGCAAGGTGGCGCTTGTACGTGGTAATATTATGCACTATAAAGTGGCAACTTGTAAATGTGTAAAATGCCAGTTACAACTGCATGTGGGCTGCTCGGAGCGGCGGCGGATGGCCTGCGTCAGTTAGCAACAAAAACCAAAACAAAACAAAACTACAACAACAACAACAAGAGCAACAAATGCAATAACAAGATAAAAAAAAAATCAAGTTAAACTTTTAGTCGATAGTAGCCAACAAAAAGATACCCTAAGCTCCGTTAATGATCTAAACAATTAATTCTACTTCAATTCTCTAACTAAATCACATAGACATGGATTGATCGACTGGTCTTATATATACGAAGTAGTCCATATTTGCATATAATCAATATACCCATTTTTACCATTTACAATGTGTTCAGGGTATAAAAAAGCAACTACTCTGTCCAACACGCTGCGAGGGGCAGCTAGTAACTGTAATGGTAACTGCCAACGCACGGCACGTTCACGAGCGGAAGCGGCACACACCTACACCCAGCTACATTCAGGCACAACACACTCACACACACTCACACACACACACACACTCGCACACATAGCTACACTCGCATTCGCTTATGCGGTTAAAGTAGTAGCCAACACGCAAAATGTGAAGAGAAAATAAACCAGCAGAAACAGTTTGGAAATCTCCAGTGTACACATACCCTGTACAATCTGCTTGACTAAATAGACTTATCTGAGAATCACACTAAACAATTTCTACTAAATTTAGCTTAGGAACAAATGTAAGCATTTGTTTTTATCTAGAGTACGAATCAACAAGATTCATTATTAAAATATGCTTGATGGGTGCTGATCATGATCCCTTTTTGTCAGACCATAATAAGGCACTTAAGTTAAGCACAATTAAAAAATGATTTTATATTTGAAGAAGTCAGCACAGAATCAATTCACATTGATCGCAACAACATCTCGTACCCTGCAAAAGCTAAAAGGCAGGGTATAAATAGCAGCATATGTGTATAGTTTTTTTTTATCTTGTGTGTGTCAGCGAGTATAGGAATGTGGAGCGCGTGCCTTTTGGCGTCTGTGTGGTAACACATACTAGCTCAAATCATCCAACTAACGTACACACAGATACACAAACACTCACACACACACACACACACATACGCTCACCTATGCATAGAAAGAAATGTTTACCTTAAATTACCGCCATGCATTCTTACCTTTCACATACCCTCTGCATGCGTGTGTGTGTATGTGTGGGTGTACGTGTGTATGTGCAGCCGTGAGTCGCAAAACTTTGTCATTTAGTTAGGTGTAAGTTAGTTTTTGGCTTAGCAACGCCAACAGTAATACTAAAACACTTTAAACAGTTGCCACGGCGACGACGAAGGGCGGCTGCAAGACCTGACGCGTGAGTTACCGTAATTTAGTGCAGTTTGCAAAATGTGCGAACGTGTAGCATAAGACCACACACACACACACACACATACGTTGCTAAAAACACAGAGTTACTTTTAACTTGGAAGGGTTCGACTTGACTTTCTATTAAATCAAACAAACAGTTTGACGAAGCATTTAAAGAAACTTGTAGCTCATAAATACATATAATGCGAGTAAAAGTGTAAGTACAGTGGTCATGGTACATGCAAATTGCAATTGTATAGTTGTCCAGTAATGAGAATAGATCAATAATATAATTAAAATAAATTTTATTAAAGTAAGACTTAAAGATGCCAGCGAACTAATTATGAAAATAACATATCCAGCCTAGGATTCGACCACGCATCCTTTGCGTTTATATGCTTGAGTAACTGGGTCACTTTTGCCAAGACCTGCATGCAGTCCACATGTACTCATGTACAATATCTTCATACATAACGGGCCATAAAAATTAAAAGTGAGTATATGGGAAAAGTGCAAGTTGAACTGCGGCATAATTCGCATCGATACGTCTTAATAAGAGCCAACCCTCGTTAATGCGTTTTAATCAAATAATTAAGTTCTTTGCAGCTTTCTCTTTTATCCGCACAATCATTTGAATAGCTGTTCACGGATTTGTAATGACCCCACGAGTAGTGGTTCCCCATTAAATGCCACGCCCATAGCACACAAGTAGTGGGGCCCACCTTGAAAGCGCTTCGGGCCATGCTGATTATTTTCTGAGTTGCGACGGCTTTGCCCCCGGCTCTGCTCAGACAACGGCATATGGTTGTGTCAGCAACAGCTCAGTGTGGCACCCAGTGTGGCCAGCGGCAGGGGGCACGGCCGGGCAGAAAATCGATTAACATGGCTTAAATGGGCGCCCAACGCCACCACGTCCGCCCCTTGACAATCACTTGGCTATTGCAACAACATGTTGACAATGAGAATGCGACCAACTTCTTACGCTTTAGAGAGGTGCCCAGCAGGCCCCGCCTGGGTCCCTTTCACTGGCCCAGCCCACCAACACCAACGCACATCAGCCACTTCCTTTTGACTTTGCGCGTGCCGCGTGAGCGTGTCTCGTGAGCGCGATTAAAGGTATTAATTGTGACAGATTTACGCGTTCATTGTCTTAGCCGAGTCGCCGCCCCTACGCCCGTTTTTGCAAACACTGCGATCCCGATGCTGTTAATGATGATGCCATGTTTTCTCAGCCTAAACGGCTTTAAGTTGTTGGTGTAATCGATTTTGTTTCGTACGGAAATTGCGTTAGGCCGGATACTTAAGCCCAACTGATACTTGTGCACTCAGAGAAAAGCGACGTTCGTATCGAAAGCAAATGCTCACATTTTATAATTGAGATTAAGAACCTGAAAAAATTCAAATCGACCTTTTGCGAAATTGTTCGATTTTTACATCCAATGAACCAAATATACCACAAAGCCACCAAATAAATCGAGTTTTTGCCAAAACTTTAACAAGGTTTGTTTCAGTTGTTTTGGGCGTGACTGTAAAAGGACTATTGTCATCGTTTACCAGTTACCCCAGAGCTTAAAAGCTTATGCAATTTTACACAAGCAAATTATATGCATTGCATTGCGTATACGCAATACATTACATATACGCAATGTTGCCGCAATTTTGCCGTTAGTTTGCAGTTAAGTGAACTTCAATTTGGCGGAAAACCACAGATAATGTTGTTATAACAAATAATTTGAAAAATAATGTGATTGCTGCAAAACGCAAATATGATTGATTCCAGCTGGCATCATAAATATTTCGATACCTCTAATGAGGCACCTACATTAGGACGTGCCCATACAAATAGGTACTCATTCAAATAGGACAAGGGCCTGGGAGAGCTACCCCTTATGCGTTTGCAATCTGTATTGCCACGATAGCTGAAACATGCCAGCAGTCAAAAACATTTGCGGATCAAATGGGCGTACACATCCCAAGCACTTCAATTTAAAATGGCAAATTACAATTCTACATCAAACAAATTACAAGCACTTGGCGAGTTCTTGATACCCTACAAAAAAACGAATTGAAAAGTGAAAGTTGTGTATTAGCTTGCAATTTTCTACAGCATTTAAATCATTAAAAAATTAAGCTAGCTTTAAGGATTATATACAGTACAGAGTATGTAAGCGTTCATGTAATAAATTTAGTTGTTCATATTCTTTTTAATATGATTTGTTTGCTCTCCCACAGAAGTCAACAAAATTTCCAATAAACCGCCCTATATCGCACTAATTCAGATACTAATCCACTTATTTTATTTTATTTCACATTTCTGTCAAGTTCATTTATATTTATTACACATATTTCATGGATATTGTTTGGCGCAGTTGGTTCAAATCATGTTTAGGGCTACCCCAACTAATTTCCCTATGTAAAATGGCATTGGTCACGAGCTTATTCACTCACATTATTCATGATAGGCACCATAATTGACTTTGGCAGCATTTAAAGACATCTAAATACCCTACTAATATGCATACTATGTAAATAATGAATTGTATCTATTTAAACTGATAAATTTATTATACAGTTTTCATAGCTCAACAGAACAAAATTCTTTCTATTACTTGAAATATTTTAATATAACATTTATTTAAGGCTTCTCGGCTTCATCATAAAACAGTTTCTGTTAGGGTATTGGAATTTGAAAATCCGCAGCTAATCGATCAAAACACTTTGCAAAATGTCAAAGCGCCATATTTATGCAAAACGGAAAATAAAAACAAAAACAACAAAAGCAAGTGCGGCAACTGGCCTGACAATGAATTACACATATATGTACATATATACATATGTATAAAATCTATATATTTATATATACTATGTATAGCTAGCTTGATAATGACACAAATTTGGAGTAAAGCCATTAGGCAGCCCACAAAATGCCATTGAAATTGAAATACGCTGAGCAATAAAATTTATATAGTACCCGTCGGCTGTGTAATTGAGAAATAAGCTCGCAAATAAACTGCAAATAGAAGTTGATACAACGAGAAAACTGCAAATTGAATTTGAAACAGCAAGAAAACTTTTTGACCACATAAATCTTACTTAAAAAATTGCTGTCACTTGGTCAAGAACAATTTCGAATTGTAACGTGACCAAGTCTAGCAATGATTTTATAAAAGAAAATGCACATACTTACTATTCGAGAAGTACTATTATTAGAAATGAATTTAAATTTTGAATCCATAAAAAATGTTACCAGCTGACAAAAATTGAAACTGCTGCAAGCAAATATGACTTTCAGGTAAGTTTGGGTAGCCCACAGGATCAGCATACTGCAATCATAAGGCAGAAATTACCAAGTTCGCTACACGGCCACATCGCTGCTAACTGGGTCCTCTCGCGTATACCGTATAGCGTATACCGTATACCGCATTCCGGTTTTGTAGTACGTAAGCGAGCGTGATTCTCGGCTTGTTTGTAGTTTGATGTAGATTGGCTTCGACTTTGACTTTGGCTACACGGCTACAACAACGGATACGGTTACGGCCATGACTACGGAAGTTCAGCGCATTGCTGCTGGCTCGAGGTGTTTCTAATGCATGTGAATAGATACACACACACACACATGCACATGCACGTGCATGTGCATGTTTGTGGGCGTGTGTGCGGTTGTATTTATGCGGCTCATTGTTGCTGAAAAGCGCAGTTCGTGCCGACACCCCGGGCAATGCAAATATATGCACATATAGACATTAGTAGAGGCAAGCCTATGCCTGCCGCCTTCGACGAGGCCAATGGAGTTGATATAACCCACATTTGTGGATGGGCTGTGGGTGTTTGTGAAAGGCAATGGCAACAGCACTCGCTACAATTGGCTTGGATCTGTGTGATGCTCTGTATAAACAGCAGCCTGGCAGCCAGCATCAAAAGGAAGCCAGAACGCACAGGCACCAAACATGGCCAACGAACGCACGCACACATACACGAGTCCATGGACAGGGCTTTGAGCCTTGAGGTCATTGCAAATGCGAAGCGGGAAAATTCGTCAAATACATGCAAGTGACAGCGTCCAGCCTTAAACCTGCACCGATGCCACGCCTTCTCTTTAAATATGCAGAAAGACGCACGCACGTCAAAAGCTGTGAAAATGTATGTGTGTGTATGTGTGCGTGTGCGTATGTGTGTGCGGCTGATTGCGTTTACCAGGTCGGCTGGTTTAGCGGGCACAACGCAAGGCGCCAGTCAGGACCATACATACCCGACCAAATATATCCTCATATCCGTCCAAAGGTGCATTCATATGGTAACGAGCTGAGGCTGTCGTCCACTTGAAAGGCAATTAAAAACTGAAGACGCACACACTCGCATAAGAACTTAATTATTTCTCTTCGTAAAAGCCACACAACACAAAAGTCCAGCATTGGATTGACGTTTTACTCCTTCAATACAAACAAACATGCATTAAAACTTATATGTATGTACATATTATAATTAAAGCAGTCGTGTTTCAGATTGCCTATAAAGATTGTATTCTCGTTTCTTATCACATTAATCTGTTTCATAAGCTTATGCAGACGCACTAGATCCGAGTCTATGGCAACTTAACGCCTCTAAAACATCATTATCCTTAGGCTATCCTTTAAAGTCTCTGTTGTTGAAATCCTTTCATAGGTCAGCCTATTCCCTTGATCGACAATTGCCATTGCGATCTTTCTTTCAATTCACTGGTTTTTTAGTTTTGATTACGCCTTTTACCATATCCTAAATGATTTTCTTTTTTGATCTTTTGTTTTGAATATTTCCTTCTTTTTTTTAATTTGATTTAATAAGACTTCAATTATCGAACATTAAATGCATAGCCATCCACATAATAAAATATTAAAACATATTTATTATAATTGAAGAATAAGACTCTAAATCTAAAAACAAAGAAATTAAAAAAGATTCGTCGTTGGCGATTCGAACGTTGATTTACATTGAATTTATTTGGATTATATTTATTTGTTATTATTCTGAAGTAACAAAAATATATACTCTATCCATTTCAAATTAAAATTAATTTTACAAATATGGAATTTCATAACTAATTTTTATTTGGATGCACATTTGAGACTAAATATTTAATAAAAATAATCGAATTCGTCAACTTTTAAGCTTAACGATAAGAAGAATGCGGCAACCAGAGTTAACTCAGCAATCGGCTGAAATACAGGTCCACCCTAAAACGAGAGCTGGCAAAACAAAGCAATAAAAACGAGATAAGCACAAAGCAAACGATGAAGAAGCGAATGCAAGAACACAAAGGCAATTCCATTCTGCACTGGACGGCGTCAGTTGGCTGCAAGCGGAGCAGAGATCACGTTCGAAGCAAACACCAAGCATCAGAAGAAGAATAAGAAGAAGAAGAGGAGAAGTAATGCCGGAGCCCGTGCTTTTGATACATGGTGGAGCAGGCGACATAACCGACGCACGCGTCGCTGGCAAATTTAAGGGCATCAAGGAGGCGCTGCGTGCTGCCTGGGGGCGACTGGAGCCGACGTCGGCTGCGACTGGCAGTGCCCAAGACGCCGTTGAGGCGGCCGTGCGTTCCATGGAACTGGACGAGTCGTTCAATGCAGGCTACGGCTCCTGCCTGAACACCGCCGGCGGCGTTGAAATGGAGGCGAGCTTCATGGAGGGCCGCGATCTGCGTGCCGGTTGTGTGACATTGCTGTGCGATGTCATGCATCCGATAACGGTGGCACGCCACCTAATGGACAAGCGACGACACGTCTTTCTTGGCGGCCAGGAGGCACTAAATCTGGCGCTGAGCACGGGCAGCGAACGGCTGCCGGCTGGCGCCCTTGTCACCGAGAGTGCTCAGCAAGCATTGCGCGAGTTTAAAGAGCAGGAGGCTCAAGGCGTGGACACCACGTTTGCACGCACCGAACTGGACGATGCGCGCACCGACCCGAATGGGGATACTGTGGGCGCCGTTGCCATGGACACGAGTGGACTAATTGTGGTGGGCACCTCGACGGGCGGCATTACGGGCAAGTGGCCAGGTCGCATTGGAGATACCCCGCTGCTTGGCTGTGGCACCTATGCTGATAATAGCATCGGTGGTGTCTCCACCACCGGCCATGGCGAGACTATAATGCGCTACAATCTTGCACAGCGCATAATGGGCGCCATCCAACATCAAAATCTCTCTGCTCAGGCGGCCGCCGAGCAGGAGTGTAAGCAGATGACGGAACGCATTGGCGGCACCGGCGGCGCCATTGTCGTTGACCATAATGGGGAGGTGGGTATCAGTTGGACATCCCGACGCATGGCGTGGGGCTATATACGCGACGGCATCATATACTACGGCATCAATCAGGGCGAAGTGTTCCAAGAGCCACTCTAAAGGGAATTAAATGTAAACTAACAATAAATTACCGTCAATGTTTTACTTATAATTTAAATAAATTACTATCAATAAAGCACAAAAATCTTTAGGCCTAAATTAAACTAACATCTATGGGTGTATTTACATTATTATGATTGTAAAGGATCTTAACGTAAATTCAACTAAATCGTACTATAGAAAAAATTGTTCATAACTTCTAGACAGCATTGTGAAGTTGTACTTGGCAATCTAATTAATAGATTATGTTAAAAACCTGAGATAAAATTTAAAATAAATCGTACACTTAACGCTTTATAAACTCCTTAACTGTTTCGACTTGCTTATAACATGGCGAATTTTTAATAAAGCTAACTGACGAATTACAATTGCATCATTTGGAATCTGTAGAGGCTTCAGCATTTGGCCTTTGTCACGATCGATTGCGATTTATAATTGGATATCCTGTTGCGTTTCACGTGAATAACCAAAGGAACACCCATGGCAAGCATCTCAACAATCGAACATGAAATATATGAAGATTGCACATGACCTTTGCGGCCCGCGGGCTGCTAACTAACTAACCCTGACCGCCCCTAGGCGCGACTTCGCGCTGCGATTCGTGCGCCTCTGTTGTCCCATAGCAATACTTAAACGCCTCGTTGCGGTATTTGTTCTCGTGTTCGACGGAGTGTGAATTAGTGCGACACTTGACCAGACACAGTTCAAAGTGATCCACTACGGTGGCATATATATATTTTTGAGTATCTTGCGCCTGCAGTACCTGCTCCAGCAGCGACCGTTTGCTCGGATGCAGGCAACAGGATACACAGTATTCGTAGACACCGCAGCAGTGTGAGGTGATATTGCAGCTGCGGCAGCTGTAGTAACTGATATCCGGCAGCTCAACGTTGCAGCAGCCATTGGCCAGCATCTGGTCACGTAGACAAACGAAACCGTGCTCATCCGCGAGCAGGTGGCGTCCTTGCACCGAGTTGCGGCAACGTTGTTCCGGATCCCGCGTACGATTGAGATGATCTTCAGGTGGCAATAGCTGTTGCTGCCAAAGCAACGGACGTGTTCGTTGCACCTTATAGTCATCGTAATGCAGCGCGCTGAAGGCTCCCTTCTGCTTGACGTTAACCACAAAGATTTATTTAATATTCATAATCGATTCTTTCTATTCGACTTACCCGATCATAGAGGTTGCTGAATATGTAAACAAGAGCCAGGAGTACCAGGATTATATAAATAATGCGTCTTCTTAGCAGGCGTGTGAGTGCGGCTGGCCACATCGTATGCGTATGCGGACATGGGCATCGGCATCATTGCCAGCGCTGTTTCCCGACTTTTAGTTGCGTCAAAGTTGAAAGCAATTGTCGTGCAAATGCTGCTGTGTTACAGCCTCCCAATTATTTACAAGCTGCATGCACATTTGTTTGTTAAATCGCTTTTTGAGTCGATGAGCAAATATTTTCAACTTGTTTTGTGCCAAACAGCTGTGAGCGCTGCCAGATAGCGATAAATGTGAGGCATGGGCGTTTAAGTGGTAGTCTCTAACAGCCTATCGATTGTTTACTAAATTAATCGAACTTATCAAATATGTTATCAAATACAATGTATCCTTCCCTTAACAAACACAAGTGAAAATTTTAAAATAACTTTTCCCTTTAATTATAATTTTTTCAACATTTCCATGTTCTTAGGCCTGCTGTATTATTTATATTCTTGTTTCTGATTAATACAATTTATTATTATGAGTAGCATTTAGTGGCGTATAAGTAAATTTTTAATTGACATTTTTTCTCTTCGCTTTATATCGCTACATTAACATAATAAAAGTTAAATATGATATTACACTATACAAAATATAACAAAAATGTTCTTAATTATCGTCGTCTGATGAAGAATCTAACAATTCGTGTTCCCGAAAGGCTTTAATTTGATCACGCAATGATGGATCGGGCTCCAAATGATTAGGCTGTATGTAAAATTCACTTGCACAACCCACAATGGGGCAGCGCACATCAAGATTGCCCTTAATAACGGCCTTCACAGAGTCATGATCGTAGTGATGACCACACTTTGTGTTCCGCACCGGATTTACCATGAGCGCCTTGGACCACGGATCGTACATCGCGATCACATTGTTACCGTTGACTTCAGTCACTTCAGCCTCCAAGGTTGAAGCATTTAAGTAGCCACACGCGGCATCAAATTCTCGTTTAAATAGTTTGTACTCCGTCGTCTTTTTTATATTGGCGCGTTTCTTGTCATCCTTTTCAAATAATCGATTGCAAATGGTGTCAAACTCATCCACTGTATGAGCTTCATCAGCAGCTCGGTTTACAAAGCCATCGATGCGCTTGTTCTTAGCTTTAAGACGAATAAGTCGTTCAGCCAAATCCAAGCGCTCCTTTGCGTTTTCATCTATTATCTTTTTGATGTCGGCTTGAAAACTATCGTCACAACCTTTAATAAATGTTTAGCGTTAAAGAAACAACCAACAAAACCACGAGGTTTAATTAATACTTTACAATTTTCCAAAGATTTTATAAGCTCCATAGTATCAATAATAGATCTTTTGACATCTTCAACGTAACCGCAGAACTCAGCCGAATTCATTTTTATATCTTCAGCAGCAAGTTGCAGATTACCGGCAAGTCAACAAAACATTTATGCGATGCCGCTTGGTAGACTCACTATGTAGTTATCGGAACTAATGAATCTTTGTTTTAAATTTAACTGGTTCCATGTTCAACTAAGACGCTGTTTTTTCGTTTTTAGAAAACCGTAACAAAATAAGTGTAAAATATATATTAATAGAATAATTTAAAAACGAAAATTATTTTAATTAATTAATTTAATTTTTATTTAAAAAATTATTTGAATTTGTTCAATTCACGTTAAACAAATAATAACCAGTGCTGTTGCTTACACAAGACTGTGTTCAATTTTACTAACATGTAAGCTAAAGCATTTCTTTCAGATATAGAACAATATACATTTAAGCAGCAGTGATGCTTTTTTAAATACAGAATATATTCAACATGATATTTTTGTATTTCGAAGTGAATATATTCAATATGACTTATAATTTTATTCAAAAGTCAAAGAACTAGTTGAATTTTGAGCACTGCGGAATCAACATGGTTCCATTAGACGGCAATACAACTCTAGACAACAACTGCAAAGAACGTTAAGAAGCCGAGGTGAAAGTGCCAAAGGCCTTCAAGAGCCAGCATAGAAGAGACGTAGCTAAAAACTGAGCACCAGCACAGTTGCCAAGTAGTAAGCACTTTCATAGGGGCAGCATTTCGTAAAATTGTTTAACAGTTCGACGTGCACCCTACGTTAGGCAGCCAGGAACAACAGCTGTTCCTTGCCTTTGCCACACACACTTTCACACATACAAAATGCCACACACACAGTCTCAAAGGTGGCTGTACACCTTGTTGTTGGCGAGCGTCTTGCCAACATTATGCCTGGGCCTCTTGGACGGGCTATACTGCGGCAAAGAGAACTGCTACGATGTATTGGGAGTCACACGCGAATCTTCAAAATCGGAGATCGGCAAAGCGTACCGGCTGTTGGCACGCAAACATCATCCGGATCTGCATCGTGGCGAGGAGGCCAAGGCGCTGGCCGAAGAGCAGTTCAAACTGTTGGCTACCGCCTACGAAATACTGCGTGACGAGGAATCCCGCACCGATTACGATTACATGCTGGACAATCCAGACGCGTACTATGCGCATTATTATCGCTACTATCGTCGACGTGTAGCCCCCAAAGTGGATGTGCGCGTGGTGATTGTGGTCACGCTGACTATTATCTCGATAATTCAATACTACTCAGGCTGGCAGCGCTACGACGCGGCCATAAAGTACTTTTCCACAGTGCCCAAATATCGCAATAAAGCGCTGGACATAGCACGTGACGAGATCCAGGAGCGCACGAGCAATCGCAAGGGCAAGAACCGTTTATCAAAAACGGAGCAAAAGGAGGAACTGGAGCGCATTATTCGCAAGGTAATTGAAGAGAAGATGGACGTACAGGGTGGCTATGCGAAACCAACGCTATGGGACGTGCTCTGGGTGCAGCTGCTGATCTGCCCGTACACGCTATTCAATTTCATTGTGTGGCACGCCCTGTGGTTCTGGCGCTACACAGTGCTCAAGCAGCCTTACGGTCGGGAGCAGCAGCTGTATTTAATACGCCGCCATATGGGCATGGGTCAACATCAGTTTAATTCGCTGGAGGACAAGGTGATCGAGGAGTATCTGCAGCTGGAGCTGTGGCAGCGTGACAACTTTGTTGCGTGGAAAGCCGATCAGGATGAGGAAATGAAGAAAAAGCTGGCCGAAAATCCCCGCTACAAGGCCTACAGGCGCTACATGAAAAACCATGGGCCCGGTCGCATAACATTTGAGGATTAGCACGGCACCTGTTGATGTTCAAGTTTTATTGTTCCATCTCTACGCGCCATTGACAAACTGTAATTTATTATTTTTATGTTCTTAACCTACAAATCTTCTTTTTGGGTTTTTTATACCATTTTACATGTGCAGGGCGAAGTTTTGCAATAGTTTAAAAATAATTTATGTTAATAATTCTGTAAGCCATTGGATTTTGGCCGCGGGGCACGGATGGCCAAAACGTTGACCTCGCCGCAAACCGGTTCAAAACGTGCTTACTCGCATTTCATCTGCTTAGCAGCAGAAGATACGTGCGATAAGCTCAAAGCGAATCTGATACCGAAACAGAAATCGAAACCAAGAACTTCCCTCTTTATAAAGTTGCTAGCTCAATTGTCCAAATTTTTATAGCAAATATACAAGTACTATATTAAATGAAAATTATTTTTAAAACTGACTTTTACTTAAAACGCAAAGCAAACAGTCAACAGGTGATTAATATTATGAAATGATTAAAATGTATATGCTAAGTTAATAACAGACAAATGCAATTTTAAAAGATTATCTTTATAAATCCTATATATTTTAAGCTGTTTAAAATCAGAAAACAAGATAAATCCGCCCAAAAGCTTAAAAACAAAAGCTAAAAACATATTGCATGAAACTGGCTAATACATATATGTACATAGGTATATAGATAATACGTATGAATGTATAAACATTTGTTGGTGTGAAACATGATTTGTGTCTTGAACTAATTAAATATTAAGTGTTTTGATCGGATAATTATTCTTGGGCTGTGCAACATGGAGCACAACCTGTTGCTCGTGTACACACAGCTGTTAACTGGCTTTAGAGTTCCAAATTTAATAAAAAGAGAATATTTTGACATTGTTTTTCTGTTTTTTGAATACGTTGGAAACCGTTGCCAACTCGGCTTTATTTACACAGCTGATGAGCACTATTCTAAATTGTTCTGCATGCTTTATACTTAAGAACTATAGGTGGGGGGAAACAGGAGGAGGGCTGAAGACTATTCCATCAAGTATTTGGTATCGCTGACCAGATCATCGGCATCAAGTAGATCGCTGACGAGCTCGTACGGCCCTTTGACATGTTGTACTGTCTGAAATTCGCTATCATCCAGCTCAGTATCGTGGTAATCGTCCATGTCCGGGCCAGGCTCGTCGCCGTCCTCGTCGTTAAACATGAAATCATTGGTCACTATGCATTCCTCCAAGACTTTGGCCTGTTCCCCGCCCACCTGGTTGAGGGTTTCCATGCTGATGCCCGCACTCACTTTTTCATCATCATAGTCGTCATCCTCATCAGCATCATCGTCATAGCGCACCTGTTGCTGCAGTCGCTCGCGCTGCTGCTGCAACTGTTGCTGTTCTTGTTGTTCTAGCAGTTGCTGTTGCTGCTGCTGTTGTTGTTGCTGTCGCTGTTGCTTTCGTGTGGGCAGCCGCTGAAGCGTCACCGTTGTCGCCACCCTCGCGTCCTGTTGGTTAATTCGATGCTGTTCAAGATGGGTTGCAAGGTAACACTTTTTGGTGAACCCCTTATCGCATTGGGTGCACTGGAACTGCTTTTTACCGGTATGGGTACGCCGATGCACCGACAGCACATGAGCGTAGGCGAATCCCTTGTTGCATACCTCACAGACGTAGGGTCGTTCGCCGGTATGAATGCGCTCGTGCTTCTTGCTGCTGCCAAAGTCGGAGAAACGGCGCTCGCAGTAATGACAGCCGTAGGGCTTTTGTCCGGTGTGCACCCGCATGTGCCGGCGCAGTTCCACATTTGAGATGAACGCTTTCTGGCACACCTCGCACGGATATGGCCGTTCGTTGTTGTGTCGTCGCATGTGTGCGTTCAGCGCGTGCTGATACTTGTAGGTGTTGCCGCAGATATCGCAAATTTTGGGCTCCGTTGTGCGCCGATTGCGCGAACCGATGATAATGCTGTTGCTGTCGACTGGAATACATGGCGTCGCCTGTGTTGTCACATGCTGCTCTTCGGGCAATTTGCAGTCATCGTCCTCTGGCTCCAACTCCTGCTCGTGGTCAAAATCCGGTTCCAAATCCTGCTCAAGGTCTTGCTCTTGTTGTTGTTGCTGATGCTCCTCCTCCGTTCGCTCAGTTGACCAGTCAACGTGCAGCGCAAGCATTTTGTCGTCCTCATTGTCGGAGGAAACTGGCATCATGTCTTGCATAACAAGGGCTGTCGCCGCATCGTCCGGCTGTATTAGCGTCAGTGACTCCACATCATCATCAACGCAATTATCAACACCATCATCATCTTCTCGGTCGTTGTAATACTTTGCTTTGCTGGTAGCCGGCTCCGTTTCGAGTCGTTTGATTTTGAGGCTGGAAGGCAGCTTTAACTGTTGCGTCTGCTCCAGCTCCAGCTTGTCCACGTCCAGCATCAGTGTAGCTGTCGTCGCCGACTGAAAAACCTTCTGCGCCACCAAGCACTTTTGCTGAAAACGGTATGTGATGCTCAATTCGTTGCGACATCCATGGCAGATCTTATCCGGCAACTGGGCCAGCTGTGGCTTATCCAGTTGCAGCGCACTGCAACTGCGTATCTTGTCCACAATTTGCATATGCGGCGTCTCCAGATCTCGTCCATAGATTGAACAATATCCGGGCTCCGGGCGCAGGCAAACCAGACAGACAACGCCTAGGTCCACCACAAGCGATCCTGAGCCCAAATTACGCGGCATTGCTTACGGTTTGTTATGAGTGCTAATAACAAAACACCACCACACAAGCAAGCACGCACACTTACTCACTCTCTCACACCCACACATATATATCTTTATAAATATGTATACAAATATAAATGCTATATTTCGTCTCTATTTTGTGTAGCGCTTTTAGTTGTTGTTGTTGCTAGTTGAGTCCAATAACTATCGATAGTTATCCAGCTGGATGAAGCTTGCATTAATTATCGATAAGAACCATTCAATTGAAATTGAGTGCCACAGGTGAAGCGAAGAATTTTGTGCTCTTGATGTTGCTACGTCACAATTTCCAAATATTGTGCCGAGTACTTAAGCACCGATTACTTCGCTCTCCGAGTTATATGACAACTAACGTAAGCAAGCTGTTTTATAGAAACTTGGCATCGATATAAATATTCCACTATCCAACTGGAGCACAAGGATTAAAGCACAAATTATTTTTCTTGATTGTATCAGTCGTACCAAATTTGGACTTGAAACGGAATGCATGTTATTATCGACGGTATGTTAACATTCACAAAGTTGTGACGTCACATTCTCTTAAGTCCCACTCTAATTTCAGCGACAAGTGGCGGCCCTACTTTGCGCACGAGTAACTGACCTGCCCGGGCCTTGCGCATCCTCTAAAGCTCTTAATGGTGAAATAGCTGTAAGTGCGGTCGAACGAAATATATCTCCAAGTTATACTAAGCAATGTGATTTTAAATTGTCTGTAACTGAATGTGTATATGTAAAACAAACACAATTTTAGCAATAATTTATCAAAAATTTTCATAGCTTTTAGTACTTTTGTTGATGAAATATTCGTTACATCTCATAATGCTTAAGGTTCAAAGTGAAATTTGAAACTACAGTAGATTTGACATTCATGACGTCACAGTAAGCAAAACAAAAGTTCATGCATCGTAATGCTATCGATAAAACTCGGTAGGGATGTGTAGTAGGCCTTATTGTTAAAGTTACCATTCTCCAAAATTGTTATCGAGAAATTAGGAAATATTTAATATTTTAAAAAATCACAAGCTGGCGACGAGATTTTTGACCAAGAAGGCAAGTTTCTACTAGTTCACTTTAAAAGCATACAGCGCGTCGTCCACAGCTGCAAATTCTCAAAAATTTAATTAGAAAAAAGTCTAAACTGTACGAAGGCGTTTTACTTAGCGCCAATTTACTTATAATTTTACTGGGCCCATCGTATTCAGAAAAACTTTAACTTAATTATCCTTTTGTTAGTTCGGTTTTTTATTTAGTTTTTAACATATTTCGTATATTTCTTAGGCGAGTTTATCTGGCTGCACGGCATGGACATGTCGCAAAATCCGATAACCGAGTTGACACACCAACTGATTGAGTACTTCGCCGTTTACCCGGCAAATGCCGATGCCCGACGTCATCAGCGCTATGGCGAGCTTATACGCTATCACAACGATAATTTGATCGAATGTGGAGACCTGAGCATTGCAGCGAGCAAGATCAATTGGTATTGTTTTAGCCAGAAGCAGGGATTACAGTTGCGTACACAGTCGGAGCAGATGCTGCCGGATGACGAATCCATGGACGATCTTTTGGTGCAAAGTAAGAACTGGATATTTCCGCTGCAATGTGTCACCAAGCTACGTAAAGAGCGTTACGCCTTGCGTTTTCATCGTGCTCCAATCATTACTTATGTCCTCGGAACGGTATTGAAGTGTGGCGAGAGTTATGGACATCACAAGAAGCTTGACAAGGCCATCATACCTACACTATGCCTAACCCTACACGAGCAATTCTTGGATATTGATGTCGGCAACACTAAAGAGTTGCACAAATTTCGAGCCAGGCAATTGTTTCTAATTGTGCGTCGCCTGTTGGCCTATGCCAATTGGTGCCTTGTGGAGCCCGATGAGCAGAAAGACGATACTTTGCACGTCACCGTCGAGTGCAACAACCAATCGCGTCGTTTCTCCACTGACCAGTTGGTAAAGAAGAATGTGCCCATGGTGTGCGGTCCGGTACTGGAGCCAACTAAAAAAACGGCCACAATGCTAACCAGCGGCAGCTACATGGCGTAAGTATGCAGCACTAAATGCTATCTCTCTCTCTCAATTTTCAATGTTTCCTGTTTTTTCGTCGTGGTCCAACCTGCCACAGCCTGCGCTCCAACGATATGCTGCTTATAGCCATGCATCGCCATGGCGTGCGTGATTGTGCCAAGGGCAATGACTTTGAGACCCTGATGCAGCGTCTCGGCCATGCAGCCGTCATTGTTGATTTGTTTGAGGTGCGTCACGGCACCGGCGCCACTGTAGTGCGCAATGGATTGGGTAGCTCCAAAGGCGCCAACTACATTTTATACAATTCGGCACGTCTGGAAACGTTGTTGCGCAGCTTTGCCGCCCAGGTCGAGGCAGGCGTATATGAACCGTTGCCGCCAATCGACAAGGTTGATCTCAGTGTGCTTGAGGATGAGGTGCGTTCGCCTTTACATGTTTATTATGTGATATTATTCATGCAAATCTTTAAATTGTTTTTCCCTCGACCCTCAGCTCGATTGGCAATTGATCTATGGCTATTTGCTCACCTTCCCGGACTTGGTCGAGTCTACACTGGTTCAACTGGAGCAGGGCCTGTGCGCAGTCCATCTACTCGTGCGCTACATTGTCAATTTGGCTAGTCTGTTTAGTCGTTACTATCGCAACAAACAGATCCTTGTGCAGCAGCGTTCCAATCTAATGCCTGTGCTCTATGCTCGTATCTATTTGGTCAAGGCAGTGCGCCAGGTGCTTAATTCAGCGCTGGCTTTATTAGGCATTCAGCCCGTTGACTATATGTAATCGGTATATTAAGTTTTAATTCAAGCCTATAAGGCATAAAAACAACAAAACCAAAATATTTTGTTTGTAACTTATGTACAAATATTTTTAAATTTTACAACAATTAAACTATTTACGGATGACTTACGATTAAACGTTTGCTGCACAATGCAACCTTGAAGCAGTTCTTTACAATAAATTTATATGTGTTAGCATGCCCTTGCAAAAGGCTTATAATTAGTATACAATACAAATATACATAATTATTATTAGTTATTTATAGTTACAAAACACATATTTTTAGGTTTATTTAATTAGATTACATTCAATATGTAATGCCGTTGGAATAATTGTTTTAAACAAATTATATTTTGAAAATGTATAAGAAAGTTTATAAGTTTGATGTTAAGTCAAGATAATGCCATAAGCTTAAGTTAAATTTTGATAAGTTTATAATTATTTGGACTTAGATTAATGAATGATATATGTATGTACATAGGAACAGCTGGCCAAAAATGCGTTTTAAACTGCAAGTTGTGTTTTATATATTGAATATATATAATTTTAATAATAATCCGTCGTAATTATTGTAAACGAGACGTTTTATTTCATAACTTGCTAAGGAACAGGATATTTAAGTAAATGTCAAGTCTGACAAGAACAAAAATTTATAGCTTTGCAAGGGCTTTCAGTTCCGGCATGCCGAATACGTATCTTTGCTTACGTTCTTTCGCTATCTATCTCGTTCTGCGCTTGTCCTTACTCGCTCTCATTGATATATGTTATAGTTCTATTTCAGCATTCATAACGTTTTCATTTAGTTTTTTGGTTTGTTGGCAACAAGTCATTTCACACCCAACTCTCTCACGCACACAGAGGCACACAAACACATACACACTGATAGGGAACATAAAGCATAATACTATAGTGGATCTTGCCAATGTTAAGGCGACGTCATCTCATCATCTGGCCTGTTGTTTCTGCCGATTAAACTCGGCGATGAATTCGACGTTCTGGCGATTGTTGAAGAACAACTGTTCTATGCGACGCGTACTGCCCAGAGAGTTAGCCTTGGTGCCCAGGCACATGTTGTACTGGGGCGCATCCAGCTGAACATCGCAGTTGATGTCATGGTAGATGTGTATCAACGTTGGATCCGGAGCACGAAACACGCTAAGGCGTCGCCATTGTTCGGCAGCCTCGTTGTAATCGAGCGGCACCTCGGCCGTGTTAGAAAGAAAGCCATGTTGGCGCGTGCCGACGCGCACAATCTTCTCGAGGAACTTGACATCTTCCAGGCCCCATCCGGTAATGTCCTTGTCAAAGCCATTTATGTCGTCATCCAAAATGTCCGACTTGTAAATGGCACAAATGCCAAATCCAAATTGCCTAAAGTACCCGTTCTCATCGTCAATGGGCAACGATTCGGAGGCACTGCCGGCCCCACGGCGCTTCGGGTCATATTGGCTGAACACAATGGGTAAATAAACCTGACGGCCCCGCTGCGTGTGCATGCGAACACGCTGAAGCGTCTCCACATTGAACACCATGTCGACGTCAATGAACAGTATAATGTCCTGCTGCTGTATGTACGAGGAACGGGCGGCAATGTCCAAGGCAACGCCGCGCGAGAATTGCCCACTGCGTTGTATGTAATTTATCTGCTTGTAGATGTGGCGGGTGCGCAAATCGTTAAGCTGCTGCAGGTGATCCTTCAGCTCCTCCGGTGGTCCAAAGATCACCACCAACAGATCGCAGTGCTGCGAGGCAACAATACAAACGCGCTCATAGGTGAGCAAAAAACGCTGAAAGGTCGCCAGCCGACCGGCCATGGGCAGCACAAACACAATCTTGTCCTGCGGCGGCGTCAGTAGGTTGCTGGCCATCGTAAAATGGCTGCTTAGGCGCGCCATGCCGTTGTGCAAGAAGGACCCAAGGAGACCTGCAGAAGATAAGGCTTGAATCGAATGTAGACACATTACTATGCGGAATAAATTACTTTTAAATATAAATACTTTAAAAATAATTATAAACTTCAATTACTTAAAATCGAAATGTGTTATAATTTGCGTTAATAAATTTCCCATTACTATTATTCTTCCGTACTCACTTTGCTGCAGTGTTACATTGTAGAAATCCTCGTCTTGCTCCTTGACAAATATACCAGTGAAGGCGCGCTGAACATAGAGATGGCGTCGTACGGGTACCGTCATCTTTTTGCCGCGATACTTTTTGTAGATGAGCAACAGATCAAGTATGAGATCCTGTCCATGCAACGCATCCAGTCGATGGTAGCCATAAAGCAGCTCGCGAAATTCAATGACGCGTCCACGTTGTCGCGAATAATAGTTAATGTTCTCCATCACCTCGGTAATGACATCCTCGAGACCCTCGCGCATCGCCGAGTCGATTTTCTGCTTTGGATTTGCTGAGCCCGCCGAGTACAGGCTACGCGCTATAAATGACCAGTCTAACAGATCCGCCGTGTTCGCGGGCACAAATTTATTCAACTCCGGGCTAATGCCTGTTAATAACAAACGATAACAAAAGTTTAAATTCGATATTCACGTAGTAGCAGATTCGATAACTAAAGCAATCGATATTTAACAAGTTGCCGTTACACAAATTGCATGCAATTCGAAAATTGATTTAAAAATGTTCCTCTTTTTTTTTTTTTTGGTTAATTTATATGTTAGCAACAACAACTGGACTAATTCGGATGTGGCAACAATTGTGGACAAGCATAGGCAGGCATAGTATTATATAGAGTATTACAAATACAAATATACATAATTTCAGACAGATTCCGATTGTTAATTTAGCTCGATATTCGTGTAAGGCATGAGACTCAGAAAGTTGTCCAGCCTGGTGCTTCTGTTGCAGCTGCTCCTTGGCACCGTTGTGGTGGGTGCCACCGACAGAGAAACGGAAACAAATCAGGATGAACGGAATGCCAGCTTTTGGCTGGAACAGGCGCAGCTGCAGCTATCCGCACGAGTGGAGCGTCATCGGGCGGCGGGCGCCGGCGCGGGCGATATGCGTGTAGCCAAGAACATTATAATGCTGCTGGGCGATGGAATGTCGATAACCACACTCACCGCGGCACGCATACTCAAGGGCCAGCAGGCTGGTCGCAGCGGCGAGGAGAGTCAACTAGCCATGGACCATTTCCCCTACGTGGGACTGAGCAAGACTTACTGTACGGACAGCCAGACGGCGGACTCCGCATGCGCGGCAACGGCGTGCCTAACTGGCGTGAAGACCAGCTACGGCAGCATCGGACAAAGCGCGCAGGGCGTCAAAGTGGAATCAATCGTGGAGTGGGCCCAGCGCGCTGGCAAGGCAACTGGCGTTGTGACCACCACTCGGCTAACGGATGCGACTCCGGCAGCTGCGTATGCGCATGTGACCAGACGTTCCCAGGAGTTGGATATTGGTCGCCAGCTGGTTGAGGACGAACCGGGACGATATTTGGATGTAATACTTGGCGGCGGCCTGGGCAAGTTTGCCAGCGAGCGCACGGATGGACGTGATTTACTCAAACAGTGGCAGGACGCAAATCCTGACGGTCGATTCGTCCGTACGCTGAGTGAGCTGCGTGACTGCAGTGGCATCAATGGCAGCCTGCTGGGCCTGTTCAGTGATAGTCATATGGCCTACCACCTGGCCGTGTCCAAAGATCAGCCGCGTCTGAGCGAGATGACAGAGGCAGCCATTGAGCGGCTGGCGCAGCAGCCGCAGGGTTTCTTTGTGTTCATCGAGGGCGGTCGCATCGATCACGCACACCACGAAACGCGGGCAGGTTACGCCTTAGACGAGATGCTTGAGTTCGATGCGGCCGTCGAGACGGCTGTGCGTCTGACCGATCCACACGAGACGCTCATTGTCGTCACGGCGGACCATTCGCACACGCTGACCATGGCGGGCTATGCCAGTCGCGGTACAGCCATACTGGGCCAGGATACGAGCCAGCGCGATTTGGATGGTATTCCGTATAGCACGCTCAACTATGCCATTGGCAAATGGCAGAGCCTCAATAAGGCCGGCAAACGCGAAAATCCCGCACCGCATCTAAGCAGCAGTAAGTTAAACAGCTGCTGTCTTAATTGCTTTTTACATTTACTTTTTACGCAGCATCCTTTACGCCCAGCTATATACACGCCAAGGGCGTGCATTCCGGCGAAGATGTGGCCATCTTTGCCCAGGGTCCCCAGTCGCATCTGTTCAGCGGGGTCATGGAGCAGAATTTGCTGCCACATCTGATGGCCTATGCAGCGTGCCTGGGTGAGGGCTTCACCCTTTGTCAGTAGCCGCCGCCTCTACCTTAATACATACGCACATTTTTCGCAACTTTTGAACTTTCAACTTGAACTTTTGCAATGTAAATTTGTATTTCGTGTTAATTTAAAATATAGCGCTTTTAGAGTCAACGATTGTTGTTCGGATTATTGATAAATAGTATGATTTATGTGAACTTAAGATTCGTTAGTATAACTACAAAATGTTGCTTAAGTAAAAAAAAAGTAATAAACTAGACTTACCTAGAATATTATGATCTTCGAAGTGTCGTTTGCCATTGTCCTTGTCTGGCGTGGCGCCGGGCGACACGCTAGGCAGCATATAGGTGCTATCGTCGGGTACATCCAAATGCTTGGCCATGCGCTTGATGTCGCGATGCAGCAGCAATGACTCCTGGCGTAGCTCCTCGGCCTTGAGACCCTGTATGTAGGAGTGCAGGCGATACATAAGAGGCGCCTGCTTAATGGGATGCAGCGTTATCGCGTTGTGTATCTCCTTGCGCTTCAGTTTGCCCGTGTACGCATTGCGTCCGCTCGAATTGTGCCGCAGTATGTACTGCATCTGGAAAGCCAAAGGACAAAGTTTAGTGTGGATTTGAAAAAAATAAATAAAGTTGACCACCAACCTCGTAGTTCCAGGTGCAGGGTATGCCGGCAAACTTTTGCACGCAACGCCCCACTTCGACATCCTCATGGGTGCTGTACAGATTCTTCAGGCAGGTGGGTATGTGTGGTGCGACGCGACGAAGCGTCTCGCTGCTGAGTATTACGCCGGGGCCGCCCATGCAAAAGTTCTCGTCGTACTCGAGGGACAGCAGACCAAACTCCTCGCTATTGCCTTTGCCCGCCTGGCCAATGAACTGCGGCTTCGAGCTGTCAATGGAGCGCAGAAATCGCTCCAGCTTATCGGGCTCCATGTAGACATCGTCGTCGGCGCGAATAAACCACTCGAACCGATCGATATAATGCTCGTACATGTAGTAAAGCATCATGAACGACTTCTTCTGCGGCGGATAGCGATCGTCGACATTCTTGAGTCCCACCACGGGCAGCTCGTCCGAGTAGCTGCCCTCCGAGCTGAAGAATGCAATGCGTCCGGGCACTTCCTTGCCCCACGTATCATACACAGCTCGTGCACGACCTTCAATGAAATTCTTGGCGGTCATTACGCCCACAAAGACCAAGTTACGCTGCGAGTTCTGTATGGTGTCCTCATCGTTGAGCCCGATAATTTCGTTTGGCGTCTTCAGATTTGAGGGCCGCATGCTGCAACGCTTGACAATCTCCAGTGCACGGTAGTTCTTCAGAACGGTGCCGATGCAGAGGCCCAGAGCAATGCCAAAACAGGCAATGATCAGCGTTTTACGCTTCGTCATCGTGTGCTGCAACATCGTGCTGGACGCTAGTTGGGCCAGGGGTCCACAGTTCACCTAACGTGCATGTGGCCGCTGTTAGAGGACAGGGAAAAGTGATTGCAATTTAAATATAATTTTTGATTTGATTGCTTCTACTGGCGCGTGGCTCACGTGAAATTGGATTAGCGAACCATATTTTAAATACCCTTCTGTAGTAAAAATATATGTTGAATATATTCAATAGAAATGCTAAAAATAATCTTTCATTAAATTCGCAGTTGTAAATTTCAGCCTAATATTACATATACATATGTATGTGTTTACATACATATATGTCATAAAAATGTAGAGTAAGAAAATATTCATCTTCAAGCTAAACAAAAAACTGATTTATATTTTTTCAAACAAATTTAATGCAATAACTGTTAAGCTAACATAGTACCAAATATTTCCCTGTTTATTAAAGACCCAAGATTCATTATAAACTTTTCTTTAAAAAAAATACAAATGATATAAGCATTATTTATTGTATGTTAATGGTTTAAGAACTTTTTCAAATTGAATCACAATGATTAACAATCTTCCTATTGTTAGAGTAAAGAGATTTAAACATATTTTACGATCTTTACATTTGAGTATTGCTCATTGTAGCTTTTCTTGGAATTGTTTGGTATACGTACACACTCTCACACACACGCACACGCACACACACACACACATGTACATTCACAGAGGCACACGCTTGTTTATGGATGCTGTATTTGGATTAGTTAAACAGTTTCGTGATTTTAGTGCACTTGGATCGGGTAATGTGTCCGGGCACTTCAAAAGCACGCAAGCAACAACAACGAACAAATAAAATAAAACCGAATAGCAGAGAGCAACAAATACTTAGATAGTCAGTTACTTTAGCCGAAGATTGAGGAGCTTAGATTGAAAATAAACGACAGCCGGCTGACTGTCATCTAAATTTAGATGACTCGCTTGGTGCAACAGATAAATTGGACATTGTACGAACATCAATTGGATAGTGCACCGTAAATGGTGGGTCCTCGACGGGTGGGGAGGGGAGCCGGCACAACACCTTACAAATTGTCTCTGGTTTTTTTTTATTTGTCAGTGCTGTTCGCTTTAATGTTTGCCCGACCTCACTCATTGTAGACCTCCCGTACCCCTTGCCGCTGGCCCACACATAAATGCTAATTAAATAAACAAACAGCTCAGAAAAGTTTTTGGTCTACAAAAAGCTGACCAGCTAGCTGCCTTGTGTTCCATTGCTTTCGACTTTGATCGTTTAGAGTTGGGGCTGCCTTGGATCGGATCCGTTCGGACTGGGCTGGGTTTGTTTAGCTACCGATTTCATATGGAAAATATGAATTTTTCAAATTTACGCATATGTACGCCTAATGGTCTAACGGCATACACCCACAACCCCTTCCAGCAACCCTCCTCCTCCCCAGGTCTCCCCTTGGCGACCTCACCCCATAAAAAGTCTCTCTCTCTCGATCTCTTTCTGGCACACACGGAGTGGTTTTTGTTTCTGACTCACCTTTGCAGGTGTTTATAGTTGAGCGGTCAGTTTTTGTTTATATGCTCTTAACTCTTAACGATGTACATATCTCAATTATGCAACTGGCAATCGCTGGATAGCTCGAACGTTGTGTTTATAGCAGATAATAACTCAATTTCATTATCCAGTGCCAGTGTGTGCTTTGGATTTATTTTGACAGACATATAATGCTCTAGTGCGGTTTTTTCTAATGATATTTTTAAGAACTATTCTTCTTTCAAATCAATATAAAATGTATACTTTAAAATAAACACTTGGATTATTTAATGTTAGAATGAATTGTCTAATGGATTAAGTTATTTAAAAAATGTAACAGCAAAGATTGAGGTTTTTAGTATGGTAAACAACCCTATTTAAAAGCAAGGAGACAAAGTGTTTTTAAGATATTTTAAGGCATTGGTAAATAAAGCATCCTGTGTAAACAATCAAAGTTAAGCTTGTTATTGTATAATTAATGATTATTGTTTTGTGCTTTTATTAAGGGATTGTAAGATTTAGTTTGTCATTATTATTTTATGGATATGTTTGTTAATATATTTATAAGAAGTAGCTAAGCTCCAAACCTTTTTTAAAAGTAGTTGGTAATAGGCCTACAGCTAAGAAAAACTATAGCATTAGATTCGAGTCCGAAATCTCGTTATTTAGTTGAATTTTAAGATTAACTTATATATTCTAAAATATTAGGAAACGGGTCGAAACTCAATCCCTTTGCTGCACTCACCTGTTACTCCAGTGGAACGCACGTGTGTCTCTCAATTGTTGTTGTTTTTGCCGCCAACAAAAACAATTTATGCATCGGCAGCAAATTGCGATTTTGTGCGTTGTTGTCGGTTGTCGGTAAGGTTATAATTTTGAAAACTTCGCACGCGAAAGACGAGACTGTGACAGCGGACGGCAAGGGAGCGGCGACCGGACGGATAAGCGATTGTCTCTGTCCACGTCTCCGTCTCCGTCTCCGTCTCCGGCTGCGACTGTGACTGCGGTTCTGTGGCAGTGTCAGTGTCGCGTTTCGGCGCGACGCGTCTCAAGCTCGACTGGGGCTGTCTGTCTGGCAGCGATGGCGGCGCTTGGCAGGAAATGCGAGACTGTGAGACAGACAGAGAGAAAGAGAGAGTATGAGAGAGAGAGAGAGAGAGGGAGAGTTAAAGAGTGTGGCGCAGTAATAGAAATTCGCAGCGGCTCAAAAATGCTTTTGTAGGCCAAACAATTGCTTATACAAACTATTTGCAACTGTCAAACAAAACAACAACAACAAAAGAAGAAGAACAACAACAAGTAACAATTAAACGGCGTTGAGGCAATTAATGTTCTGGGCTTTCAGCTCGAGCCGATGCAAAGACAACACACACAGTCGCACACTCGCACAGTTAGTGAAACATGCGCTGTTTAATTATATTTAGCTGTTGTTGTTGCTGCTGTTGTTTTTATTGCCGCTGTTACGACGATAAGTTCGCAAAGGTCGACCCACAAAACAAACACAACAACTTGTTATGTACGCGTTCGTATTATTTTTTGCTTTACATATTAATATTAGTAGTCTTAAAATTCTGATTAAATTTCACTTTTTCGTATGTTTTTGGTATTTGCAGATTTTTAACAATTACCGAAAAAAGACGGGAAAAAAACGTAATTTTTTTTGGCTCGTTGGTTCGTTTGTAGTGTTTGGTGGTTGATCTATACGCGTGTGTCTGTGTGCGTAAGTGTGTGCCTGCGTGCGTTTGTATGCAACCAAGAACAAACGTCAAAAAACGCTGAATTCCGTAGAAGAACTAACCGAACGAGCGGCCTGAGCAGCGCCCGGTGCTCCATTGGCCCAACTTGTCCGCAGAGCGCGACGCCGAGAGAGCCGAGAGAAATTGACTGAGGAACTAAAACGACAAGAGAGCAATCGAACGAGAGAGGCAATCGTAATGGGCCGGCTGTTACCTTTGCAGCAAAAGTGTCTCTCAGATACGCCGCTCACGAGTTGCGTGTGTGTGTCTTTGAGAGATCTGCGTAGCTGATAGCCACAGCTGTTCGAGGGAGCACACCACTTTACTCTTCCACAACGTCCCTGCCGACGCTGCCGCTACTGCTCGCTCGTTCGCATGTGCTGCGTGCGTCGATGCCAAATGGTCATGGGCAACATGTGGCTCAATCTGAATCTGATGTTGAATCTAAAGCAGGTCCGAATCATTTGTCTCTCTTTCTCTGTTTATTGTAGTTCGCAGAATCAACCAGAAATCATTAAAAATGGCATCGTGTGAAATCTGCTAAGTTTAAAAAATATGATAAGGGCTTAAAACAATTCGCTTATAAACTGATTTAAACTTTCACGGTTCACAGTCACATTGGACCGTGAAAAGATCACTTTTAATGCAAGCACATTTTACCAATAAGGATATGTTTAACGCCATCATTTGATAAATACAAACATTGCTTTTATGCTTGTACCTATTTTATGTCCACCTTGTTTTTTTTTTGTTATTCAACTTGTACCGAAGGTTTGTGTCTAGAATATGCTTGTACAAATGTGAGCAAAAGAAACTTTAGCAGCCTTTTGGGCTTTGCTCTTGCTGTTTAGGAAAATTAAATGTATTTAAAACTTTTGTACCATAAGTGAATATGGATAATAAGTGAATAATTATTGTTAAATATTTGAATATTCATTTGTTTAAAATACCTACAATTAAATCAAATTTGCAACCATGATGTTAGCGAGTGTTGCCGGACTTTTAGTGGACTTTAATTAATTGTGTGGCAGCGCAATAAAGCAACGGTTAATTTTGTAAATATACGAAAAATGTGTTCACGTGTTGTCTGTTAATTTTGTAATTAATTGTAATTTTTGTGGGTAAGTGAAACGAATTTGGTCAAATATGAAGTGGCTGCTGTGCCTGCTGTTGTGTGCGACATGCAACCACAGTGGCGGCGCTGGTGGCCTCGCAGCAAACTCCACTTCCAAAGCAGCGGTGGAGAAACTGCGCAGTGAGCTGAAGGCTGCATTCGACACGGGTGACGAGGCACCGGTAGGTAGAAGACCCTTTTTTGCAGCCCCAAATCTGACCTTGACCGTAAATGTTCAATAGGAGGGCGTCATCGTTCAGCCGGAGTGGACCAAGACGCAGGACAGGAATCCTAGTGCTAATTCCAGCAAGGTCATAGTCAATGAGGCCACGCTGAGAGCAACCCAGGCGTTGCGCTCGGAGATCAATCATGCGGTCGCCACACAAGGTCAAACTGCTGAAGTGATGAAGCTGGAGGCGGCCTTTAAGGCCAAAACTGACAGGACTCAAAAGCAAGAGGAGGTGGGCAGCATAAGGAACGAAATGCTGGGCAGCAGTTTGGCGGATAGCAATGAGGCTAATGTGGTTGACGCCACCTCGCTGGACATTGATCTGGGCCAGCTGCAGCGACTACAGCTGTCCAAGCGACGCACCCGCGAAATGCTTGTGCTAAGCCGCATTAAGGAGAATCTCCAGTTCGCGCTTGGAGCGGATGTGACACACTGGCTTCAGCTGCAGCAAAACGGCACCGTCTACTTTGTGGGTCGACGCAGCGAAGATTTGCTACTGCTGCAACAACAGCCGCTCGCCGATGGCGCACACTTCCACAGCTATGAGCAGCTGCAACCCCTACCGGTGCCGGCAGGCATTGATGATATGCTCAGCTATGAGCGCTGGAATGGTCGGATGCAGCTGCAAGAGAGTCTAGTGCTGCTGGTAACGGAGCAGCAGTTGCTCTGGTATCGCCTAGAAGCGAGCATGGGCCTAAACCAGTTCTGGCACTGGCCACTGGGCAGTCACATTGGCAAGCTGTTGCCGTTCGTTGTGGAGAACCGCGAGTATCTGGTGCTGGTGCACAATCGCATGCTCAGCATTTATGCCTACGATGTGGACGCACTGGAGTTCTGGATTGTACAGCGCATGCAGCTGGAGCAGGCTATTTCGGCGCTAGCCGTGCTAGACACGGGTCGCGACTTACTGCTGGCTGTGGGTCAGTCCGACGAGGCGCTTATCTATGCACACAATATGCACGAGCAGCCTGGAGATGCGGGCTTGCAGCTGCAGCTGCGCCAGCGCCTGGAGGCTCCAAAGATTGCCGACATTGCCGCTTTTCAAATGGGCGGACGCAGCTATCTGGCGCTTGGCGGTCTACGGCCACAGATCCTTGCCTACGTCCAGGGCCAGTTGGTGCCCAGAACGTTGCTGGGCCAGAACTTTGGTCTTGTCGACCTGTTTCTGCCTGTGCCCGTGCGCAGCTATCGGGATGATATGCTACTGCTGGTGCAGCACCGCGTGTATTTTGACACGCACACGCTACTCCAGCTAGAGGTGCTCGTCTGGAATGGCGAAGCGTTCGAGGCCAGTCTGCCGGCACCCTGTGAACTGGGCGCGCAGATACGCTACGGCGCCGTCTGTATGCTGGACGAGCAGCGGGACGCTGGCCTGGCGGGGGCGACGCTACTGCGCCATACGCAGCCACCCCTGCTGCTGGTACCGCGGCAGGCAGCGCCGTCGGGCATGTTTCAATTGCACACGCAGCTGCTGCCACGCAACTCGGAGCTGCAGGATCTGCAGGAGATTCACGACTTCATGCGCAACTGGGTGGACGAGCAGGATAGGCTGCTCCAGCTCGCTGAGCAACTAATCCAGGCACCAGCTCCTGAGACAATGCATTATGAAGAGCTGACCACACCGTTGCTGATCAACGAAGGCGCCGTTTTGGAGGCACTGCATGTGAATGGGGCGCCTTGGACGGCGCAGGATGCTGCCGTGGATCTCTTGGAGCTGCTGCAGCAAATACGCCAGCTTAAGCAACAGCTGCAGGGTTTGGGCGGCGGACGCGTCAAACGCCAGCCGCAGCTCTTTCGCTACGACTACGAGCAGCTTGACTTTGATATCGTCGATGTGCAGGAGCTGCACATCGAGCAGCTGAACCATGTGCCCTTCTACGTACAGAATGCCACACTGCAGTTCAACGGCTCGATAAATGCGCAGCGTTTGGAACTGCTGCAGCCGCAGCCAATTGACCAGACCGCAGTCCTGCCGAGCAGAACACAACAGCGCTTGCAACTGGCCGGCGATATGAGCTGCGAATTCATAAACGGCCTAAAGTGGTCTCAATTCAAGCAACAGTTGGTTTGGCGCCACGAGCCCTTGCAGCTCTCGCAGCTGCGGGTACATGGTGTAAGTTAATCCGAATATATTTGAAAGATATTAACTAATCGCTTATTCCCAACTTCAACTAACAGGCAGTTGTCTTTGAGGATTCGCTGCACTTAAGCGCCCTTAATGAATTAAACTTTCCAGGTGACTACCTCTGGTCCCAAGACAGCTCTACGAGCATCGTTCACTCGCCCAAGCAGTTTATCAATACGTTGTGTAGGTCATTCAACTAGAGGAGGCACATGATTAGTCCGACTCATTTAAAACTGTCTACTTTTATAGCGGCGAATATGATGGACACTGCTGGCACAATCAATGGACGCGATCCCGCGGATGCAGTTAGCTTAAGCGATGCACAGGACTGGCCGGGTTGGGTCACCTTCACACAACTGGAAGTGTCGGAGGAAATGGAGGTGCGTTCACAATAATAATAGACTCATATGCTAAACAAGACCATCTATCCATTTGACAGCTCAATGGTCGCGCACAGGGGCGTCAGTTCGAGGAGGCGCCACTGAATCCCATGCTAACCGACTCACATCACATTCATGCCGCCTGCCACTTTGCCGAGCTGATTGTCAATGGGCCGTTGCGGCTGCGTGGACAACTGGACAACGACAGTTTCGATACGCTGCTGGGTGACCTGGCGCTGCGGCCCGTCGATGCCAATCAGGAGCTGCTGATACCAGCCGCCAAGCACGTGCAGCATCTAACGTTGCCAGCGGATACAAATGTCTTGGACGACGCACTGAACGGCATTCCCATCAAACAGTTTGTCACCAAGCATACGGAGCAAACACTGCACAACTTGAGCAGTCTATCAGGCTATGTGTATTTTCATCAGCTGCAACTAAACGGTGCCTTCGATGGCGTCCAGCTGGATCAGCTGTTAGCCAAAGCGCTACGAGTAGATGCACCCTTGCAGGCGCCCACGACGCGCCTGCGATTTGTTAACGCGCCAGAGCTAACAGAGCTACGCATAACGCACATGCTGAACGATGTCCCACTCGCTAGCGGCTATCAGACGCTTCACGAGCCACTGCACCTAAGTCAGGCTCACTTTGAGCGCCTGGAGGCCGAGCAAGTGGATGTTGCGCATAACGTGACAGGCTCCGGTCGCATAAATGGTCAGCAACTTAGCGAGTTACTGGCGAGGACGCCGCACACGGACACGCTGCAGGTGCAGGAGCTCATTCTGCCCATGGGCGTGGAGGCAACGCATCTGCAGGGCATTAAAGCCGAACTGCTGTTGGGCTTCCTGCGGCAACTGGATGAACTGCCGCTGCTCATACTCCATGGCCAGCTGCAGGTCGAGCAAATTGCGGTCAGTGGCGGCGTTCAGGTGCTGGACACGCTCAATGGACGAAACCTGGCTGAGCTGCAGCGTGACGTTGTCTGGCTGGATCGGCCCAACGAGCTGCGCACACGCTGGCGCTTCCAACAGCCGCCAACATTTGCTGGCGATCTGCTGCTCCAGGGTAGCTACAACGAGCACCTGTTGCCCGAGCTGCTCGATGACATCGTTTTTCGGCCCGATCAGGGACAGCAGCTGCTCATTGTGGGCACCAAGAGCTTTGTGAGCCATGTCGATGTTCTGGACACGCTGCAGCTCCAGGCACTGAACGGTGTGCCATTTGAGCGGCTGGCCAACAAGCTGCAGCCGCTGCAATTTGCTGGCGAGCTGCGTCTAGAGGGTCGGCTGCACGTGACCAATTTACAGCTGCAGGGCGCGTTCAACGACCAAGCGGTTGGCCAGCTCGAGGAGCAGCTGCGCTGGGACTCGCAGCTAAACGCCTTTGTGCAGCGCGGCTCGGTACATTTTCCCCATCAAAGACACCTGCAGGAGCTTACGGTTCTGGGCCACCTGGGCAATCGCTCCTGGGAGCCGCTGCAGGAATTTTTCGACGATGTGCTTGACAAACAACAGCCGCAGTTAGATGTGCAGGGCCACAAGCTGTTCACGGGTCGCGTGAGCATCAAGGGTGGCGCTCACATTGTCGAGCTGAACGACGTGCAGCTGGACCAACTGTTGCAGCAACTTATCTTCATAGATGGCGACACCGAACACGACGTGGTAACGCTCCACACGCCCGTGCACTTCAAGGCGCCAGTGCAGATGAATCAACTACATGTAGAGCAACTGGTGTTGCAGGGTGAACGCCTCAATGGTTGCAACGTCACCGAATGGATACACGACACGCTGCGCGTGGATCAAGACTGGCAAGCAGAACGTGGGTTCTATTATCACATTTCTTATCTATTTAAACTTGAACTATTAATTCTTGTTTTGAAGAGCCTGTTACTTTTGCGGCGGGTGCTCTAGACAACAATGCGCTGCGGGTTGGCCAGCTGAACCAGCTAAATCTGTCGCGAGTGGTCACGCTGCATACGGCGCAAAACCTAAGCTTTCCATTGGTCGCCAGGGAACTCCATCTGGCCGATGGCCAAGTGCAGCTGCAGGGGCCCGTGAATGGACGAAATCTATCGGAGGAATATGCTAATACTTTGCTGGTGGGTTAACCAAAACGATGCTCTCCTTATATATGCACTTCTAAGACAGTCCAAGAATACTCTTTTAGGTAAAGGCGCCGCACGAGCAACGTGTGTTTACCCCGCTGGTTATGCAATCAGTGGACGTAAGTGATTCGTTGTGGGCCACTGCGCCCGTCAATGGTGATCCCAATCTCAATCTAAGCGATGTGGCCACGCTGCACGACGCGCAGTTGCATCTGCAGACACCGCTCAACTTTGCCCGAGTGCATGCGCCGGAGCTGCGCACACGCCTGCACATCAATGGCTTCAACTTCAGTGCCTGGCACGAGAAGAGTCTGTGGGCGCGCGGACGTGCCGCGCAAGTCATCAGCGGCAACTGGAGCGTGCGCAGACTGCGCGTAAAGCAGCCCCACCAAGGCGAACTGGCGGCTCACGAGATCTACCGGCGCCAGACAAATGCATTGGCCGAGCGCTATCAAGAGCTGTGTACGCGTCTGGCTAGGCTCTTTGGTCTGCTGCGCTTGCCCTACCAGGTGAAGCAGCTGCGCCGCAGCTTTGCCCTACAACAGGCCGCCGACCAGGCGGATGTGCGTCGCATTTTCACGTTGCAGTCGCCGAAACCGTTGGCCAATTATTTGCTGCTCAATGAGCAGGGCTGCTGGACTCGCATCTATCGCTGGAACGGCACGCGATTCGCCAGTTCTGGCGGCTTCGAGAGCGGACCCGTCGACGATGTTGCTGTGCTGCAGGTACGCAACGCAAGCGCCAACAGCGCCCAAGATCAGTTCAGTTTCATGACCAGCTTTGAGCTAAGCGAGGAGCAACTGGAACGCGGCTGGAACTGCAGCAGCTTAGCGAAGCTGCAGAGCTGGCGCACCAGCGCAGATATCGAGATTGAGCCAATGGGCGTGCCAGCGCGCACATTGCAGCAGCTGCAGCGCAAGCACGAGGCGCAGCAGCTGCCACGTCGTGGTCCCAGCTACCAAGAGGCCATCAAGTACCTGAGCAGGCCGCGCACCGAGTCGCAACTGCGTCCGCATTTCGAAGCCAGTCACACGCTCAGCCATGAGCAGTTCGAGACGCTGCAGCAGCGCTTGCTGCAGCATCTCAGCTTTCGTCTGCAAACCGAGGTGAACATCACGCAGCTCAGCATACCGGAGAGCGATCTCTACGACGACGATCAACTAGTGGAGGACTTTCTGCATCTGATGCGCAAGCTGCGACCGGCCTCCAAGCTGTCGACTGGCGTGTTTGCTGCGCTGCCAACGGACACGCTGCCATTGCCGAATAATCCGGCACGCGTGCTGGCGGCGCGCAGTGCGCAGCTGATCTGGCCAGTGGTGGAGGAGCTAAAGGCGCTGCAGGCACGGCTTGAAGCCAACGACACTCAAACGCAGGCGCAGCGGCGTGCACTGGTGCTACTGCTGGAACGCACCATGCGCGACGTGCTGTTGCTGGCCAACAAAAGCAGCCATGACGTGTTGCCCGACGCAGACGAAGACCAAGACATGCTGCAGCTGCACGCGGTGATTGAACGACTGCGACAACTGCAACAGGAGCTGCAGCTAGATGAGCACCTGGCCGATGACAGCAGCGTGCAGGCCATAGAAGTGCTACATCCGGCGCTAACGTGGCAGCCCGTGGAAACGATACGTCTGCACGTGGGTACCGCTGAACGTGCCCGGCTGCTGTACGCCCGCCTGACCATAGTCGCTGCTGATGCAGCGCCTGTAGCGCCCTCGACAGCGCCAGCCGCTCACATACAGTTGCATCACGCGAATGGCACCTTGTTCCAGTCCCTGGCGGCCGATCGCAAAGCGCGCCAGTTAACCGAGCTGCGCGTGCGCGACGAGACGCTGCTGGCCTTTGTCGAGGGCTGTTGCCGTGTGCGCGTCTTCATCTATCGCGGCATTCAGGGCTTTATGCCGTTTGCACAGTTTCACGCCGAGGCGGATCGTGCTGCGAAGCAGCCTTATGTCCAGCAACTGTTGGCGCTCCGCCTGCCCTTGCGGCGTGCGCCGGGCGCATTGTATATGCTGGCCGTGGCCCAGGAACGCCGGGTAACATTCTATGAGCTGGTCATGCCGGGTTACTTTGAGCCTTGGCAGCATTGTGGCTAAGCTGGAAAGGAATTTGGCTATTCCATTTAAATTTATATTCAACTATTTAATAACTATTGATAGACCGAAATGTATGTATTTCTAACCAGAGTTTGAAATGTTTACACAAACATAAAGCAAGCATCATTCATTTAGTCTTCCATTTTCTTGGCCTGCAAGAAAGAAATTAGGAAATTGTGAAAAATACATTAACTTAAAATATATACATTTCTTTAGTATATCCTTTTTCTTGCGATGTAAAAGGCACCAAGTCCTTGTGGCGAGTTTCAATGTTGTCTGGGTGTCAAGCGCAATGTTCCGCCTTCGAAATTCCTGGATAAAGTTAGGAAACCCGATGATCGATGATTTTAGCGATTGCCATGGCTTTCCCCTCGTATTTATGTTGAGGGTCGTAAACGTTTTGTTAGGCAAAGCCAAATTTTTCGATTTTGCCGTTATTATTTTTACGATTGGTTTCGTCGTCAGTTTCGGCTTTACTTTTTTAGGCATAGTTTCCGATATTGGTTCGTTCGTGGATTGTCCAGGCAAATGCTCTTGTTTGCCGCAAGCACGAGACGGCTTCTTATTATACTGGCAATTATATTGTTCGTTGAACACGCATTAATATCGTATATTGATTTGGATACTCACTAGAAATTGGCTCTTCTGCTCGGGGGTCATTGTGTCCCATATTAAAATAGCATTCTGCTCTATTTCCCTATCGCTTAAATAGGAATGAACGTCTTTGAACTTTTCCAAAAATTGCGAGTACGCCCGCGTTTCCTCTTCTGTCAATGGCTTGGAACGGGTGGCACCCATTTTAAACAAAAAAATATGTACAAATTTAAGTTGACTTTCAAATGTATGCAAATTTCAATAATCAAAAAATTCTATACACAATCACCTTTTTAATGCTTGGCAAAAACTAAAGTTCTAACTGTTAAGTTCTAAATCTTGTCAAAGCTTGACTTCCATGCCTGAACTTACTTTGATCACAATAATTTTGCATTTATCTATATAAAATATATTCAATTAAATTCGAATCAAGGCAAGGATAGAATTGATTATCGAGCTTTATTTATGATTCCATCGATCGAAAATATTTATACATATATGTTGTATAAAATATTTAAACTTTTTAACTGTGACGAACTTTGATAAAAAAAAGTAATGTTAAAATCCGGTTCTATTATTATTTGCACTAAGTTTCTTTAATTAACTTCAAATTTAATACAATACAGAACTCCCCTGATATCACATTTATCTCCAAACTTTTTAAGTATGTATCATAGCTTAAAGAAAACAAGCTAAATTCTGTTTACAACGAATTCTTTTAATACACTTATTTTTTTAGTAACACCAGCTGAAATGCGCAAATTTGTATGAGTTGTAAGAAGAGCAATTGTCAAACAAAGAAATTTCGTTTGGTGATTGTAGAAATCCCGATTGAAATATCTTGGGTCACCAAATTGGGTCCGAAACAGTTTAATGTGGACGACCCGATTGAATTGATGCCTATTTTTTCACCGCGAGTTTCGAGGCGTGTTTTTGAGAACGCAGGACCTTTTGCTTTGAGTGGGTTTTGTGGTTGGATGACGATTTTATTGGGTCATCGTCTCGGTTCTCGTCTACTTCAGTGGCATCGTTTGTTTCAGTGGCCTCGGCAAACACATTGGACTTATTTGGTTGGACATGGTTGACCGGAAACATGCTCTCGCAACTGGAGAACGAAATTGAACTAAGGTTCGGCGATAAGTCTTCCATCAAATTTAAATCAATGATTTCATCCATATCATTGGCGTGAGTGCCCGTAAAAAAATGATTATTACAATGCATTATAGCGCCCGAATTGATGGCCTTGACCAAAACATTGTTAAGCAGAGACTTCGCCTCAATTTGTATTGGGTGCCTTTCCATCAATTCACAAAAGTGGCAGATTAGCTCTTTGTACGGCACTGGCTCAACTTGTTGGCGCAGATATCGCAGGATATTTTCAGTATTGATATGAGAAAGTATTTTGTCGGCCATTTTAAAACTTTTTTTAACGAGCTCAAATTTCGTGAAATTATTACAGGTGGACTAGTGTTAATATTTAAAAACTTTATTAAAAATCGTTCTGATTAGTGCGAGACGTTCGAATTGAGTGTGAAGTTTTTTAGGATCTGACTTAGTTTTCAACCTGAAAGCTACAGCTTAATCCTGGCTCACTTTGATATATACAAATAACAAATGGCATCTGGACTTTAAATCGAACTCTATTCTGTATTAGCTTATGCACATAGTTTATAGTTTATAACTGTAATAAAAAATAGCAAATGAAGCTTTTGTGTTTTTCGTAAAGTTGTTATACACATCTTTATTTAACTACAATATATAATATTTGTTTAAGATTACAAACTCTAGATTCCTTTAAAATTCGCATAATGCATTTCTTCGCTCTTCTTTTATTGACTCTTAGAACTTAGGCTTGGGCCCCAACTTATGACTACGACCCGGTTACCCGATGTGGCCCCGGGCCCTTAGGCGGCGGAGGAAAAAAAAACCAGTGACTAAAATAAATACAACACACACACACACGCAGTAACGATAAGGAATTTGTTAACGGAATGGTTAACGTTATCAAGAACTATTTACACTGCCAGCTGCTTGGCCAATTGGTTGTGGGACGTTGGCTTAGACCGGCAGAAAGTCGCGGGGATCACCAATTTTGGGGCTTAGACGCACCACCACCTGATCATCGCCGTCGCCCACCTCGAGGAACGAATTCCAATCGGCCAGGAAGTAGAAGCCGTTCTTCTTCTTAGCCGGCGGCGGCTCCTGGGAAACGGGATCGGGTCCGAACGAATCAGCCAGATCATCCAGCGAGCCATTGCGTGACTCCTCCGTTGTCGATGCTTCAGTGGTGGTGGTGGTAGTGGTGGTGCTGCTGCTGCTGCTGCTATCCGCGGCGACTGTGTCTTCATCACCCAGGCCCACATCCAGACTGATTCGTGTGGGCGCCTGCGTTGTAATTGCTGCCTCTGGCTCCACATCAGCTGTGTCGGGCTGGCTGGTGGTGCTGCTGCTATTGTTCACGCTCTGCCTGCGCGGTTTGGTCGTGTCGACGCCAGCCGGCAGCGATTGCAGATACAAAGCATCCGCTTGCGACTGCGTTTCCAAGGGCCTCCTTATCGGCGGCTGCATCAGATCCAGGCTGATGTTGAGCTGCTGCAATTGCTGTAGATTGCTGATGAGGCGCTGCAGTTCGTTCAGATTCCCGTTGAGCGCCGTCTGGTCGCGCGCCTCCATCTGCGGCTCCGGCTTGACCAGCTGGTAGTTGAGCTCACTGAACTCGGCCATCAGATCGCCATCCAGGACGCCGTCACGTTCGTCCTCCATCGCCAGATCCATTTCGTCGTCGCTGCGACGCCGGAACCCAACGCCCGCGCCCAGGCTAAACGGCAGCTCCGTGGAAACGCCAATGCGATTGGCCGCCCGCTTAATGGCTGCCTCTATGATTTTAGTGGCGCTGAACACGGGCAGCTCCACGCTGCTCTCGGTGGTGGGGCTGGGACGCGGTGGCCGCGGCGAGGCTGGCTTGCTGGTGGTCAGCGAGAAGACCGCCGGCGAGGAGGAGTCGTGCGTTGGCGATGGCGACGCTGCCGGTGCAGGCGTTGTCGTTGTTGTTGTGCTTGTTGTTGTTGTGGTGCTGGTTGAGGTGCTCTTGCTGGTGCTGGTGGGTTGGAACTGACTCTCCAGCTGCTGAGAGAGCTCATTGGGCAGCGCCACGCCCAGTTTCTGCAGCTGCTGTGTGTTGTAGAGCAGTTTCTGCAATTCGGCCAAATCCGACTGCTTGGGAGTTGGCGTCGTTGGCACTGGCAGTGGTGCTGGTGGTGCCACCGGCTGTTTCCAATTGGCCATCGGGAATTGGCTGAATACCGATGCCAGGGCCGAAACCGAAGCGGGCGCTGGCGTCACCGTCTTATAAATAGGCTGCATGTTCTGATATCTTTGCCGCTCCCCGTTATCCTCTAGGCTGCCGAAGAACTGTTGGTACTGCTCAAAGTCGTGGTCCACGCCGTGGCCCATCTGCGGATGTGCCGGCTGCGACATGGCAAACTCGCGCAGCTCCTCGCTGGAGTTCAGATCATGCGCCGACGCCGACGCCGGCAGCGGCGTTGTGTTTCTAAACGCCGGCTGCCTGTAGACGGGCAGCTCCAGCTTAAGGTTCTGCTCCGGGTCGGCCGGCTGTGCGTAGACAATCTGGGCGCCACTCAGGCTCTTCACGTTCTGGGTGCGCACGGACGCGGCGGTGACCAGCTGATGCCCCGTCGTGGGACGCGCCTCCTGCAGCTGCACACGCTCCAGCTCCTGCACCTTGCTGAGCAGCTTCTGCAGCTGCACATAGTCGTGCGGCTGCACGTCGTGCAGCAGCCCGTTGCTGCGCTCCAGGCTGTCCAGCGGTCGCTGGCGCTGCTTCGATGTTGAGGCGGCCGTCGAAATCTCCACGTGGGCCACGCTCTGATCCCGGTCCGCCGGGTATGCGCCAGCTGCCAGCTGCTGCAGCTGCGCGTAATCGTTGCTGGGCAGGCTCAGACCGGGTCCTCGTCCGCTAGCGGCCACGTTGCGCGTGCTAAAGCCAGGCGTTGTTGCTTGCGGCTGCTGCAGCTGCTCCAGCTGCTGCACGCGTGTTATCAGCGCCTCGAACTGTGCGTGATCCACCGCAGCAGCTGCTTTCGTCGGACGCGGCGTTGTCGTCGTGCTGGTGGTGCTAGTGGTGCTAGGAGTGCTGGTGGTGCTGGTGGTGCTGGTGGGGGTGCTCTTGGCCACCTTCTTGCTGTTGCGTGCCTGCTCGTAAAGCCGCTCCAGTTCGGAGTCATCGCTGAGCAGCCGCTGCAGCTGCAGCAGATCCGCTGCACCCAGTCCATTGGTCTGCGCCGCATCGAGGTTCAGGCCAAAGTTCGAGGCTGGCGTTTGGACGCGTGCCGGTCGCGGCCTCGGCCGCTGCGTAGTGCTGGTCGTTGAGGTTGCGGCGGCCTTCCTGACTGCGTTCGCCTGCTCCAGCTGTTGCAGCTGGCGCAGAATGAGCTGAAGCTCGCGCGCATCGTTGCTGGCCGGCGTGGTGGTGCTGGTGGTGGTTCTGGTTGTTGTTGCTGGGGGCGCTGTGGTGCTGCTCACGCTAAAGCGATTGCTGAGTATCTGTGCGCCGGGACTCGTTGCCTTGAGCACATTCTCGGGATTGATGCGCAGCTTCTCCAGTTCCTGCAGATTCTGCAACAGCTTGGACAGCTCGTCCGTCGAGCTCGCCGGTCCCTGGTGGTTGCCGCTGCTCGCAAAATTGATGTCAATGTTGGGATCGATGCGGCGTCGCGGCTTCTTGGGCTCAATCAGCAGTGGAGCGCCGTGGGTGATCAGCTGCGCCGTTGGCAGCGTTGTTGGCGGCGCAGGTGTTGTTGTTGTGGTGCTGGTTGTGGTGCTGGTGGTGGTGCTGGTGGTGCTGCTGGTGGTTCTTGGCGTTGTGCCAGCGCCCTTCGTTTGCAAGCGCTCCAGCTCCTGCAGGTTTTCGAGCAGCTTGGCCAGTTCAGCATTGCCTTGGAGCGGCAGCCTGGCTGTGGCCGTCGACAGCTCCGTGTGGGCGCCCGTTGGCTCTTCAGTGGGCTCGGCAGCCACATTGGACTTTTTCAGCGCCTTGGGCGTTTTCTTGACAATGCCAAAGCGTGTCAAATAACCCTCAACCTCCGGCTTGACGCGCAGCTCCTCGCCAATGTTCAGCGGCTTGAAGTTGGAGTACGCATCCGGACGGATGCGCGCGCCCTGCAGGCCACGCAAGTCGGCTACGGCCACCACCGGCTGCGGTGCACTCTCGGCCGGATAGTAGTCGTCGATGGCGTAGCGCTTATGGTTGCCACCGCCAGCACCGCCCACAATGCCCAGGCTCTCCAGAATGTCCGCCACAGGCTTGACCGTGCTGCTGGACGTGCCCTGTGCCGGGCCTGGCTTCGGCTTGCGCAGAAACTGCGCATTCTTGGCGCTGTAGTGCGAGCTAAAGCGCTGCGCGTTTTGGGCCGCGGGGCGGAGCGGCGACTGCGTCACCTGTGACTTGGCATACTCATAGGCAGATGGACCTTTGGTTAGCGGCTGAAAGTCCATGCTGGGCTTGCCCAGCGCCGGTGCCAGCTGGTACATGACCGGAGCCGGCGCAGGCGGATGGTAGGTGGTCGCTGTAGGCGCCGGATAGAGCTGCTTCTGCAGGCTGCCGAAGGCGGGCTTGTAGGTGGTGGCTGCCACGGCGGGATTGCCGCCGGGCACGGTGCTGCGCGGCACGGCGCTTGGATCGGGCGTGAGGAACTTGATGGGATTGGGCGGCGTATAGGCGTCAATGACGCGCGTCACCGGCGGACGCGTGTACAGCTCCTGCAGATTCTCCTCGGTGTTGTTGTCCGTGTTGTACGGCAGCACCAGCATCAGCGCCCGCATGCTGTCCGCCCGGCTCATATCGCCGGCCTCAATGCTCTTTTCGTACTCCTCACGCGTAACTTTCTCGTACAGCTCCTCGATCTCGCCGCTGTCAAGGAACACGTAATTAGTTATATATCCCGTCGTGGCTGGCCACTTCACTTACCGCGTCAGCCGAGGCAGTGCCGGATCATTGGCCAGTATTTTCTGCACCTCATCAATGGTCTGTTCGATTTCCCGCGGCTGAAAGAAGCTCTTGTCCAGCTGCTGCACGTAATTGGCGCCACCCAGCTGGCCCTGCTGCTGTATGGTGGGCAGCGCCCCAATCCTCACCAGCAGCATCGTCAACTGCAGCATGAGCAGCATTCTTATTCGGATTGCACTCCTCATTTTGAAGCGCTGCAAATTATTAGCGAGCGAGAATCGTTTCGTTAATAGCTGCTTAAAAGCGCAGTAAACTCAATGAACACAGCTAAATTCTTCTGTTTACGGTTAAGAAATTTACGACTGGTTATTTGGTACTATATACAGTTTTTAAAGTCAGTAACTATCTTTGTTAGTTATCACAGTCTTTGACATAATATACCACTTAAAAGTTCACTTAAATAACGCGAGGTGTTATAAATTAAGCATTGTATAGTATTAGTTAAAGATTTGAATTTAATAGCTGTAATTAAATTTGAATTTACGCTCATGAAGAGTCGCATTTTATCAATAAATATTAGATACAATCGATGTGTTAATCGTTGCGAAATAACCAAAAAATGTATTATCGACAGGAAAGTTATCGATAGGCTTATTTCTGTGCGTTTGAAAACGATTTGTACGTATTTATATTTATTAGCGCCTTAAAATTTGTATTTAACAGTTAGTTTGCAGATAATAAAACGCTTCGAACGTTCAATTGAAGTACTTAACCGTTGATGTCAATTGCCGCGATTGACTTTTTATATTAAAAGCCCCCCGTAAAAAATCAATACCAGAGGAACTATATAATTAAAGAGAATTTATCAACGGCAAAATTGTAAACGACAGAGGAATGTGGAAATCTGTTAGGTTTTGTGGAAAAAAGAAGCTGCCAGCGGGAGCTGGACTCAAACAGGCTGCTGAATTATTCCGGACCATTTCGAAATGGCCAGAGTCGCAGTTAGAGTGCCATTTCCAGTTATTGTCCGAGTTCCAGTGCGCATGCCTGTGGCCAAGTTGTAAGCCATTTAGAATGCGCGGCACGTAGCCAAGTTAGTCAGCCGAGCGGCATTGAGTCCGAGCCGAATACTTGGGCCATAATCGTTATATAGTCAGTCCGTCAGTGCATTTGAATTTAATGTGTTTTATTTTGTTTTAGTTTTTTCTGTTGTGTTTTTATGGTTTTTCTTTATTCATTTTGACAAGATTATCTAATAGTTCAGTTGGCTAACGGCAACGCTGCTGGACACTAACCATGTCAACGTCAGCGTCCACGTAGACGATCGGCAATATTTTACGATGTCGTCGCTTTCTATGGCACTCATTAAATTTATGATTTAACTACGGTAATTAAGTGAAAATTAAACGCTTCGATAGGCTACGTAGCAGGAGTTTTCGTACTAGCCCGGCCAGGCTGCAATGGACCGTAAAAAGTAGTTCCGCACAATCAGCAAAGAGCTGCCCGAGATCGATGTTGCGATCGTCAATGCTCTTGCGTCATATTTGGCCAGGAGGATCACAATTTCAATAGCCCCTTCCCCCCTTTCAACTCTTTTTGTCTCACTCTCTTTCTGGCCATCTGTTTGTCGCTCGCCACAATGATTTTGCATAATAAATCATAAGAAAATAATCTATTTCAATTTTAACTGTTGGCGCAAAAAGTCAACAACGCCTTCCCCCGTTATTGCATTCATTTTTCATGGCTTAAAGTTTCTTTTGAAGTCTCTTTTTGTGTGTTTTGTTTGCTTCGTTTTATTTAATGGTAAAATAAATATAAATACACTTGTCGCCTTGTTTGATTTCTGGCTGACAGTTTTGACAAAAAACTTTTCATGCAATTCACTCAAATATTTTGTTTTTCCGCTTTACGCTTGGCGGAAACCCACTTGGCAGTTAGGTAAATTGTATGCCATTTAATTCCAGAGTCTTTCATTGTGCAAATCACATTTGTGACTGCTCCAATTGACTGAAAATGATCCGTTCGGACGTCGCGTCTCTGAATTGCAACTGACTGGCCACCAGCCGACATATTCAATATTTCAATATATGGATCAAAGCCGGCAACCGCTAGCATTGTAGTCCATTAATGCTGATAATGCCAGTGATAATGGTATATAGGTAATTGCGTTGCCAGGCTGAGGTTGGAAATTAAATTGTGGTCAACCACAAAGCAAACATAAAGTTTGTTGAAAGCTAACCAATATTTGTAGAAATGTCGAAATATCCAAAAAAAAAAAAATGTTTACATTTTTTTGTACTTTTTACATATGCAAGCTATATTCCAGAATCTTTATAAAATGTATATATTTATAAAGTTTAAGCTTTAAGCTTGCTTGTATTTAAACTTCAATAAATAAATATTTTAATACTACAATAGTAATAATAATTTTTTAAAATTGTTCATCAATTATTAATTTGAATTGTATATATGTATATTTTATTTCATAACAATACATTTTTTGTTTGATTTCATTTGATGATCGACACCATGACAAGTATAAAAAAAATATAAGAAATAAAAAAAACTATTATTAAAAATTGCTTTAACTGAATTGTAATTATTGGGTAAAGTTTTCCTGGTTTTCGTCCATTCTATCTTTGTTAATGGCTTTACATTGCATGGTCTTTACCATTTCCCAATGCAATTTCATTTTTATTTTACAGCGTACAACACGTCGCATGCTTAATGTTCGCCAATTTACATATGCACTTCAGCAATATCTAATGCAAAATTCGATTAAACTTCAAATGCGAAAAACAAACAAAAAATGTATTTTAATTTTGTAATCACTGTCGCTGTGCGTGCCTTTATGTCGTGTGTGTGAACGTTACATTGGCCACAATCAAAACGCAAATAATTTCTTACAATTGCGGCAACAAACATAATAACAACAGCAACAACAGAAGCATAAAATGTAAGCCAATCTTTGGTGAGTGCATTTCCAATCCGCCGGCAACGGCGACGGCGACGGCGACGGCGACGTCACTGAAGCGCATTAAGCGTCAACGTCGACTGCGCTGCTGCCACGGTGCATGAGTGTGTGTGTGTGTGTGGTTGTGGCAACAATTAAGTTGCTGTTAAGTAATTTCTGCCGTTTGTTATCGTTATTAACATTATAAACCACATACTTCACATCGTTCATTCGTACATATAAATATAAACATACATACATATATATGTAAGTATATATGGCCTAGTCTCTATATGAAACACCTCAGACAAATTAAAGCGATTCGTGTTATGATTGTTTGACATTTTAATTTCATTTTCATTTTCTTAATCATTTCATTTGTTATTCAACTTGACACATCGCCGAAGCATTTAGACGGAAGTGAAATTTGTCGCTGTGCTTGGGGCCAACAACTTTGACATATGTAGTGTGACAGGTAAAAGGCCAAGTAGAAAACGTTTTTAATGTTGACTCTTAATCGTAACTCCAAGTTAACTTCTAGCCTAAATACATTACAAAAAAACAAAAAAAAAGTTGAGCCTTTATTGTTTTTTCTAAGAATAGCAACGCTTTTTTTCTTATCTGTTAGATGGTTAATGTGGTTAACACATAAGAGCAAAAAAACCACAAATGTCATTAGCGATTTGCATTAATAAACAACAATTAGAATAATACAAATAACAGCAGATCAATTAGAGGCCCTTGGACTGAAATAACTTCAGCCCTGAACTTTTGCGTGCAACTTTCTTGACGCTAAAGCTAACTTGACCTCTGTCATTATTAACAACATCAACAACTACGAGTAGAGCATTAACAGTGCAATTTAAAGTAATCATCAAAACGCCACATTGTAACCAAAGTTGAGCACCAATTTACTTTTTTTTTGCCATTGTCCATTGTTTCTAACAGCGACAGAGGCTGAGAACGAGACAGAGATAGATGGTCCACTTCATTAGTTAAGTTAATCAAGAGCACTAAAGTACTTTGGTAATTTGGTGTGACTGTAATTAAAGTGACCTTCAAAAAGCCGCCTTAGTTATTTTTAGAGTTTTTCAAGAGAATACTAAAAATAATGCACGGCACGCCGTTGAGCTCTTGAGAAACCAAACTGGATTAGACATTTAACATCAAATGCATGTGCCGCACCCTTTTGTCATCAGTTCGACTGTTTAAAGAAAGTTGATTTTAAAGAATCGTTAAGTCAACATAATTGATGGCACAGTTTGCTGGTTTATCTTTGTTGGATAAACGATTCAAAATGTATTTAAAGCTACAAGATTGAAGTGAAAATCTGACATATTTTAGTCTAAAATTGTTCAGACATTATAAGATGCTTGTTAGGTGCGCTTAATTTATAGTTAAATCAAATCAAGGGCAATGAAGCATAGTAAAAACATATTAAGTATTCATATATAATTAGATAAAGCTTAATTGTAGTTTACATTTGTTTGTTTGCACTTAACAAAAGACTTAAGACACGAACTAGGAATGTTCCATATATGCTTGAATTTGTAAGATTATTTTCGCTGTTTTAAGTGGCATTCATAAAACAAATGCCCCAATCGCAGACAAGAATTTAGATAATCAAACAAAAGACTTAAGACACAAACTTGCCGCAATTGTTAAAATTGCATATATAATGCTCGACTGCTGCCAATAATCTATGCAGTGCAACTGTTGCTCTTTTAAAAAACAAAAGACTTAAGGCACAAACTAGCGGCAATTAGTCAAAATAATAAGCTTTAATAAGTTTTGAGGTGTTTTCAACAGTTAAGGTCGCCTGCTACCATTTCCGGTACAAGTTGTTGAGAAAGCGCCGCTGGGCTGCGAACAGCGGGCAGCTAACTGCTAACTGCTAACTGCTCGCTGGCCACTGCTAACTGGTGACTGTTGGCTGTTGGCTGTTGGCTGTTGGCTGCTCTCACTTTAGTCAATTAGTCAGTGGCGACAAGTCGCGTAAAATTCATCAACTTCAAACCGCTGCGCTTCATTAGCCAGCCGCCAGAGATGGTGTGAGTCAGTAGGTGCGAAAGGGAGAGAGGTGTGGGATTGCAATTGAGATGGACGGCTTGTTGGAAAGAGACAGGGCGTCTTATACGCACCACTTTTACTGCAACTTGTTACAAATGCTTGTTGCTTTTGGCTTTTGGGTTGATTTTTTTATTTTATTTTTTTTTTTTTTTTGCAGCAGCAGCAGCAGCGGTTTTTACACGGGTTTTCCTGCTTGTTGCAGCCTACTGGCCGGACTGGATTTTAGTATATGGCAAATTTGCAAGTATTTGTAGCTGCTGCTGCGGTTGCAGTTGCACTTGCAGTTGTTGTTGCAGTTGCTGCTGCTGCTGGCTTTGCTAAATTCTATTTAAGCCAAGTGGCAAGCGTTGCCTACATATGACAAGTGAATGTTGTTTTGGGCGGCCAGGAAAAGAAACTTCAAGCCAAGCCAAGCCAAAACCAAAATGATTATCAAAACCAAGCCAAACCGAGCAGCCGGCTATTGCTTTGCCAATGGTTTCAGTTGCATTTTATTTTTAAAGCATGTACGCTTATATGTACTATTTATCTGGTTTCATTCGCATGTTTATTATTGTTGTTTATTTTTACTTGCGCTTATATACATAAATATATAAAAATATATATATTTGCATTTCCATTTATATATTTATCTACGTTTATTTGCACAACTTTTACCCAGTCAATTAGTTTTTACCTTTAAAAAATTTAACGCTTAGTTTTATTATTTTATTGATTTTTTTCTAGTTTTGTTTTTTGGCTGTTGCCTTTATTGTTGTTGCTGTTGTTGGTGTTTCCCTTTTTGTTAACACTTTCACCTGTGCCACAAAAAAAAAAGAAGCAAAATAAAACAAAAACAAATATGAAACACTTTTAGCTTTTAATGTTCACTTTTGCTTATTTAAATTGTTGTTACTGTTGGGTTTTTTACAATTATTTTTTTACTTTTATTATGTTGTTTATCATTATGAAAAGGTGTTGCTGAAAAGTTGCGTTGACATTTTCTTGTCTCGTAGAAATTATTACATTGTCAGCAATTGTAATTGGTTGTTGTGTTTTTAATTTGGGTGTTTGTTATTTATAAAAATCAGGTTAAATAAAGAATTGCTTAAAAAGAGTATTTTTTTATTAATTAAATCATAAATCATATCATAATTATAGGTTGCAAGTTCAATCTAATAGTCAGTACGAGTATATGGAAATATCGTAGATTTTTTTAAATGTTATTCGATGCCTAAAAGAATCATATAAGTCTGCTGAATTTTTAATAAATTTTTGCCTATCTGTGCGTCTCAGCTTTTCTTCTATCAACACTTGAAATAACAATTAAATTTCATAAATTGTTTTTAATCGTAACCCCAATAGATGAAGATTCATTTGCAATTCCCAACAGGTTTAAGCGCCTGGCTTGCCTAACATAGAAGTCAGGGGCAAAGATTACGGTTTTTAATTACTACCAAAACAACAGACATATATTGGCTATTTGCCTCTTTGCTGTTTTTTTATTGATGTGCGCTTGCTCAACACGCGATCGGACAATTCTTATCAAATCAGACAAGCTTTAATTAGCATATTGGGTTTATTATTCATTTCAACAAATTAATGAGCTATTGCAATCGTCTGACCGGTCCACCCACACGTTACCCGCGCCATATATTGTCTTGTCAAGGTCATTTGGTCACACTGGCCAGCAGTTTTCCAATATTATTCCGTTTTCGTTAGATTCACATAAAAGCAATTTTTCAATTACATTTTCAAAACTTTGGCGCTTCGTTGCGGCCTCGCCTTGCGTTGGCACGTCTCCAAAAATGTTGCACCAATTTATTGTTGTTTATTTTCCAAGCGTTCAACTTTCGATGCACAAATAAACTAAAAGCAACAGCAACAAAAACTACAAAGGTGTTGTATGTGAGCACGCGACTCCAACTCCGATTCCGACTACGACGACGACGACGACGACTACTACGACAACGGGTACGACTACGAATTGGAGGTGAACGTGGAGTTTTTGGTTTGGCGCATGCGCGGCCTGCAGACCATTTTCAATGAGCGTTCGAATTATACTGAACGGGTTGGTCCGACGCTGACAACGCTGCCGGCGCTGCTGTTGACGCTGTCGACGCTGTTGACGCTGTCGACGGCGACGCTTAACATGTCTCAGTCGCGGGCCAGGTGAGTTGCGTGCCCAAAAGAGAGCTCGCTCCGAGCCGCATGCGGCGTGCTGTGGCTTCTCTAGAAGCTGAAACTGGTGCTAGGAATGCATCATTGATTTCAGCTATCGATTTGGATTTGAATCCCATGCCAAAATTGTTCAGACCGCTCGCTGGCAGCGCCAAAGCGCGTTAACTGATGCTCAATTATTGTTATTGTTGCTGTTGTTTGCTCGCCTCGCTTACCTTGACCAAGTACACCTGTGCGACACAGCGACACAGCCGCTTGGAACTATGGGCCAGAGAGCAGGGTCAGTACCCGGGCCAAATGCAGACATTCTATTAGACTGGTTTTAACTGCATCTTCAGCATCTGTATTTGGAAACTCATTTGCCATTTCGTATTTTTCAATTTCTCTTTGCCCGACGCATCTTCAGACGAATACGCGCTTCGATCATCATCTCGATTTACTTCTGTCTTTCTGCTCCATTTCGGGAATATGGCCACTTGACGGCAGCCGCTTGTTGAAATTGATTTGGAATTTGATTACGATTACGCTGTATTTTGTTTCAGTTTATTTCGGTTTCGGTGTTGGCTTTGTCTTTGTCTTTGGCCGCGCCATTATTGCATAATCAATGTATGTATATTGAGTGGACACCCATATACATAAATACATTGATACACTTTAGTATTATATATGTATATATACATATTGACTCTCGATGCACTCTGTCTTGTGATAGCTGTTAGTTAAATCGGAGCATTTTGTGTATTGTGATTCGTTTTGGCCATTGGAGTGCAGTTAACGCTTACTTCGATTATTGTTAGCTGCAGCTGGCAAATCTATAACGCTATCGCTTAGGTCCGATCAGAGCTAAGTAAGACACACAAGTGGATCAATTCGAATCTGTGTTAGCTATGAACTCGCAAATATTATTGAAAACTCTTTACTTTTACGAATCATTAATTTAATAAACTGGCACTTAACCAATATACCTCATGTTACCCACTCTGAATGGCTACAGGGTATACGTACAAAATAAAAGTTAATTTGCTAACGAGTTTGCTCTCCAATGCGAAAATATTAAACTTAAAATAATGTTTTCGCAGCACTTAAAGTTTTCGCGCGCTCATTATTATCCATTTTAACAAACGCCTTGATTCTGTCTTTAACTTTGCTTTGGGTAGGCGGCCCCAGGTTAACATAAGTTTGAACTGTGCACTCATAAATACATATGTATAATAAATGGCTGCGATTTGTTTATTTGCCAGCAATGAATTTTTTTTGTTGCTTGCTCCACTTTGGCGCTCTTCTAGTTTTGCATAATGCTACGCGGCCTGCCCTTGCTCAACATACAGTGACACACGGCTCCCCTCAACTCCAGTCGCGGCCGTTGCATGTTTTGCTGCCTTTTGCACGCTTTTGCTCGAAATAATTATAAACGATTTTAGCAACAAATTTGTAACATTACCATTTTGGACTGGCATCCACAGTGTACACCAAACAAAATATAAATAAAAAGATGTTTACCGCTCGTTTCGTTTTAGACCGAACCATGTCTGCCCTTTGTTGCCTTTTGTTGACAACATTTGACACAATTCGACGCTGACGGAGCAATTTGTCTGAACAGAGAAGAAGACAAGTAAGTTTCAAAGCTGGATGTAGTTTACTTAAAGGTACCCTTCACTAAGATTTTTGAATAGTAAGGCAGTTCTCAATTAAATTTCATTTAAAACAATACCATGCATACAAAGACAATTAAAAGCTTTATATAAGTTTCAGATCAATAATGCATATAAATACACTTGTACAGGGTATGCATACATTGGCATGAGTGCCGAACAAGTTAAATGTTGTTATATGCGTTAGATGCGTGTGGTGCTCTAGCTGCGACTGGGATTTTCCAAGTGTTTGGCTGACTTTGCCCCATGCACATGGGTTGCAACAGCAGGCAAAGTGACACTACACAAAACAGCGACATGACTGGCCAAAAATTGGTTGCTGCCGCTCAAAAACAAAAACATAAGTTGCTTTACGACCTCGCTAAGTGCATGTGCATAAAATGAAATAAAAACCCTGGGCCCCAAAGGCCCAGTTGGCGTGTGGCGTGCGGAGTCTGCATAATCATTGTATATCTGATAAGAGACGGGCGTTGGTTTGTCACTCATCTTCCGCTGCTGGCTGCTTGTTTTTGTTGCTGCTGATATTGTTATTGCTTTTACTTTATGCGGCCATTCACTTTCTCCGCATGCCTGTTATTTGCCTTTGCTGTTTGCTTTGCTAATTTTTGGCCTTTTAAAAAGTGAAACAACAAACAAACAGAGAGAAAGAGAGAGAGAGAGAGAGAGAGAGAGACGCATTTATGATTATGTATTGGCGTATGCAAATTTTAGCGAAAATTATTCAATCGCCTGACAAAGTTACAGCCACACGCGCTGCTTCTAATCGTTCGAGCTATTTTAGCTATTCTCAGCTCTAAGTGTTTCGCGCTTGTGACACAATTTGTCACAGTTTCGAGAAACGTTGCATCACGAGTTTAATGTAAACGCATTGCGTATATTTTGCTCCAATTCCTGCGATAAGTAGGCATAACAAAAACAACTACTAGCAGCAGCAGCAGCAGCAGCAACAACCACAAGCAACAAGTGACAAGCAATGCCAAGTTCGTTGCCTAAGTCTTTTGTTAGCGGGCGTCAAATTGATGTCAACGCAGCAGCGCCAAGTGGCGCACTTTACGATGCGATCTCTCAACTCATTCACAGGGCCATAAAGTGTCCAATCAATCAGTGGCCCGAAGGGGGCACGACTCTCGCCTTTTTAATGCCAAAGTCACAGACGGTGCTAATTAACATCGCTCGTCTGAAATTTCATGCTAAATTTTGTATGCACTCGACTGCAGTTTGTGCTGTGGCTTAGCGTCCGCTCGACTCCTTCCCGTCATTTTCACCTTCATCTTCTTGGTCAGCATGTTTACTCGCTTAGTTTGGTTTGGCTTGATTGGGCTTGTCTTGCTTTCCAGTTGTCCAAGTGAAAGGCCTCCGGTCAGTGTTTAGTATTTTTGTAGCTATTTTACAAAATGGGTATTATGATCTTATTGAGAGATTTGTTTAGTCAGACAAATCGAAAACTTTGCAAAGTTTTTATGTTGATTTTTTGAAAGCCACTTTGAAAGCCTGCGAATCGTAAATGAAAGTCGCTAAATATAAGTTTTATTATTTAACCCATTTATGAGCTTTAAAGTAAAAAATAATTAAATCGCACTCCTTATTGTATATTTATTAATACTATATAAAGATGTGCAACGCCTAGATATGGCTGGCATTTCTTTGAGTTTGCTCAACAATATTACAGTGTACACTATCGTCAGCAAACATAATACAACGTGTTTGTCTCGTTTTGCACAGCTTTGAATAGGCGCAGCTCAGCTAAAAAATCGAAATGAAATTAAAATCTCTCAAGACGCTGCAGTTTATGCGTTGCTTACATAAGGCAAGACCGCTCTGCAGTCCGGATCCGACCGTCGCGTCGTCAGACAAGCACACTTGGAGACTTGGCAACGTTGCCTGCATTTAACTCACGCGGCTGACCGGCGAACGGCGCCCACCACTCGAACAGGAAGGAAGCACAGCGAAGCGTTCACTTTGCATACGCAGTTTTTTCAGAGTCGTGGCGACAGAAATCAAATCAAAGTTTAGTCACAGTTTTATTTGTTTCAAGCGTGAACGTTAATCACGGTGTATTTCATTTAGCTATATTTTATTTATGACCATTTTGATTTTGGACTGCTGCCCCAAAAGTAGGCGAAGGTTGTATTCGTTTATTTGCGTTTACGATTTGACTTCAGTTTTATTTATGAGGGAACCAAAATGTTTGCATATTACTATGCTGGAAATATTTAAATGAAATTGAAAATGTTTTGAGCTAACATTTAAAATAAAACAAAACAAAAAATAAAAAACATGCAAAAGGCATTCTTATATAAACACTTCTGTAATTACAATTATGTTTTTTCCTTCAAATTTAGCACCTTTTAAAATGCTTATATAAACACTTTTGTAACTACAATTATGTTTTCCATCAATTTACCACCTTAAATAAACAAAGGCACAAAAATAAGGGATGGCATAAATAAAAAATTGTATTTCTTTCAAAATTTTATAAAAACGTTAAGTCTCTTATATTCAGTCATTTTAAAATCGGTAACTAGAACATGTTTAATATTATTCAAAAAAAATAATGTAAATATTTATGCCAATAAAACATTTTATTTAATGTAAATAAAATGGATACGTTAAATAGTGTTCAAATATTTTTAAATGAACAACTTAAAGGCGCCAAAGCTTTAATTTAAATGTAATAATCGATTTAGACAAACGAAAACAATCGATAGTTAGCAGAACTAAATATGTGAGCACAGCTGTTCGCCGTGTTACATGTGTTCGTAAGTATGTGACTCTATTTATTCCTAACCAAGAGACAAAAGGAATTCAGAAAAACGAAAACAGAAGCGGGCACATAAAAAATTAGTGCTAAGTAAATTACAAATAGAATAATTATTAATACGAAGGAAAGCTAAAGTGAAATTAAGCACCATCAACGGAACAAAGTGCGACAAACAGTAAAGCGTTAGTCTAGGTGCGTGTGTGTGTGCGTACGTTAGGGATGGTAAATTTTACGATGTACGTCTAAGCCATAACTAAAAAAGTTACTCTTATATATATAATTTTCTATAAGAAAAGTAAATTTAAAATAGACATACACTATATAAAACTAAGTCAGGAAAATTTGTCTAAGTTAATTAAAGTTAAAGCTCTTGAAATTGATTTATCTTTAATTAAGAACGTAGCTTATCTGATCCGAACCAAAGAACGTGATTATTAGGAACTGCTACTTTACTGATAGGTACGATTGATCACAAGCATACAAGTATCGTTCATCGCTAGTAGATCTGTGTGTGCGTGTGTGTGTTTGCGTGTGTGCGGGTGTGTGAATGAAAAACTCGCAACTGTGAAAATATAACCAAAAATAAAGGCGAAACTGTTCCGAGTGCGTTGACTCCTCGCCAGCAACATCACCGTAGCCATCAACAGCTGAGGTGTTGCAGCAGCAGCTGAAACAGGTAAGCATTCATCGTACACCGTACCCCGCTAACCAACTGGTGCACTCAGCTGTGTCCTGTTTCGAATTAATACATTTGTTTCGTTTAGCAGCAGCATCTTGGACGGCCATGGCGGACACGGCGACAGTATCGACAACTGCGGCGGCCTCCAAGAAAAAGTACAAAAATAAAAAGAAAGCACAGCAGCAGACACAAAAGTCACAGCCAGAACTAGAACAGGGACCAGGACCAGCAGTAGTCAAGGCTGATGTTCACCAGCCCAATGGGCACGTCCAATCAGAGGCTGATGATGCGGATGTTGCCCTGATCAATGGCATTATGCAGCGGGTGCAGCTGTTCAATGGTCATATTAAGAAGGAGGCGATGGCTGAGCTTTTGGTTCCCGCAACCCCTGCTGCAGCCACTGTCAATGGGCATGTCAATAAAAGCGCTGCCATTAACAACAACAACCATATTAACAATAACAACAACAGCTGCAACAACAACGATGTCAAGAACATCAACACCAGCAGCCGCAACAAGAACAACAACAACAATAGCAGCAACAGTAAAGCGAAAAACAACAACCAGATCATAACAGTCGTTGATGGAGCGGCAGAGGAAACGGAAAGCGGGAAACGTGATGAGCAAAGGATAAACGTAACAGCTGCTGCCAGCGTGGTAGCGACAAGCAACAGCACTGCCAACACACAAACAACTTTAGCAACCACAGCTAATCAAACAGCCTCGGCCATCGGAACAAGAGACAGCGTCGAGGATGAGGCACCTTCCACATCAGCAGCTGCCGCAGCAGCCGCCGGCGCTGTTGTGTCGCTGCACCAACAACAGTTTGAGCTCGATCCTGCCATTTCAGCTGATGAAATCGTTTATAAGGAATACGAAGCCGAGCACCAAATGCATGTAAGCTAACCTAATAGATTAATACACATTGTATATATCCTAATCTATCGATCATTTGGCAGGACATAATGCGTCTGATACAGGCAGAGCTGTCCGAGCCATATTCGATATACACGTACCGTTATTTCATTTACAATTGGCCAAAACTATGCTTCCTCGCCGCGCATGATAATCAATATGTGGGCGCCATTGTATGCAAGCTGGACATGCATATGAACGTGCGACGCGGCTACATTGCGATGCTGGCTGTCCGCAAGGAATACCGCAAGCTTAAAATCGGCACCACACTGGTGACCAAAGCCATTGAGGTAAGACTTTTGATTTAATAAAGAGTTATTTAATCTTCAATGTCTACGATTGTAGGCCATGCTAGCGGACAATGCTCACGAAGTGGTGCTAGAAACAGAGATGCGCAATGAGCCGGCGCTGCGTTTGTATGAGAACTTGGGATTCGTGCGTGATAAACGACTTTTTCGTTATTATCTAAATGGCGTTGATGCGCTCCGTTTGAAGCTCTGGTTCAGATGAGCAAAATTAATATTTATATATATATGTACATATACATATATAAAAACATACAAAAAAAAAAAAAAAAACAAAAAAAAAAAACATGCCCGCCGACCATAATGTCTGAGCGATCTTTTCCCTTGTTTGTTTGTTTTTTTTTTTTTGTATGTTTATATATATATATATGTACATATATATATAAATATTAATTTTTTTAGGCGTTTGTTTGTCGTTTAATTATTTCTCACGTGGCGCATGACAAACAATCTTTTGTACCTATGAGCTAGGATTTACAATTTTACTTTTCTTTAATTAATATATGTAAATTATTTAAATAATTTAAGCGTATGGCAAAAAGCTACAACACCAGCAGTAACACTAACAAAAACAACACAAATAAATACATGGAAATTGAAACCTTAGATACATATGCAATACGTGATTTACATACTTACATAATTGCCTAATTACAAAGTGCATAAAAACAAAACGGAACAAAATCAGAAGCAATAACCGACTGCATTAAATTGTACATTAAATATTTACGCTCTAACAATCTAAAACGCATAAACAACCACAAGAACTAACACAAAAAACAAACACCAACACATATATTAACAAAATATACATATTTATTTAGGAATATGTAATGAAAACAAAAAGAAATACACTGAAAAAACATACAAATATACATGTAAATGAACAAACATTGAAACCGAGCACACGCAAAATCTACACAAGATCTACAACATTTACACAAGTACACATAAATTTATATATACATAAATACATATATATAAATATATAAAGTGTTTTGTTATACGTGCATACTTAAACTCTTATTGTATGCATACAAAGAAACAAACATATGTATGTTAAATCAAATTACGCGAGCTAAATTGTAGCATTTTAACATTTACACACATAGTTACAAAAAAAGAGAGAACTAAAATGAAATACACAAATGAATAGCGAACAAATTCAAACATTAAAACGGCAGCAAGAAATGTGTTGTTAACGATCAAGACTTTGCCCTAATTATACAACAAAACAAAAAACAAAGATGAACAAAAACTATTTAAACAAAATGAATAAATTGAGCAATTAAAAAATATAATCACAGTTTGCGTCAATCCTTGCAACTATACACATACTATTAACATTAATTCATATGCGTAAATTAAACAAGTACTTTAGCTATCAAAACTTACTGATGACCAACTGTTAGGTAGGGTTATATATACACACATATATATTTAATGGTAATACTGAATCGAACATTATACGACTATAAAGAACTTGCTATGTTCTTATTCCTGTGGTTAATGGTTGCGTTCGCTGCGATGACGATTTTGATTTATGGCCAGTGATTACATGATTTTGATGTACAAATTTGCTAGAAGACATCACGTAAAATAAATGTTGGTGTATTGGTACATTAAAAATTTAACTCATTAAATAGAGCCAACAACATATCATTTTTATTGCATTAATATTGGCAGTTGGCAGTCGGTTTTGCTTTGTAATTGTCATATTCCTACTAGTATACAAATTCACTTATTTGGAAAACTTTTGTTTTTAATTTTATTAATTAATTTTTAAAAAAAAAAACAACTACAATACTTAACGTTGGTAGCGACGCAAGGGGTAGCTATAAAGCTGCCACATTGGGTGCACCACATAAAAGTTGCAAGTACCTGAGACATAGCTGCAACATGCTCGTACATTGTACGCCCAGATGATTGCGTTTGGGGCGTAACGCTTAACAATATGAACAACATTTAGTTACCTAATTCAGTGGTCAGAGTGATGCTACTTTCTAGTTAAATAGTTATGTACACTAAGCAGGGATCTGTCTATCGAAATGCCGCCGGTTATCACCTGCTGCGTTTGGTTTTAGCTGCAGACGCCGTCGCTGTGCTGGACTCGCGCATTTGTTTTAGTTCGCTGCGCGCGGTTGCCTTGATGCTTTGCACCTGTTGGCGCACAGTGCTGTTCTTGTAGTTAACGGTCGGCGGCGATGTCGTCTCTGGTGTCTGAGATTTGTCGAACAAATCGCTGACATCGACCATGCGCGGCTTGAAGAACATGTTGGGACGCACGACAGCCTTGTCGGGATGCTTGAAGAGATTGAGCAGACCCCAGGGCTGCTCCTGCCGCTCGGACTCTGGCATGGCCGAGTTCTCCACCTCGGTCTCGAGCATCCAGGCGGCATTGCGCACCTCAATGCGCAGACGCTCGCACTCCTCAAGGCTCACGTTCTTGCTCACATTAAGCAGCTGCTCCAGCGGATTCACAATGTACATGGCTGAGTGATCGGGCTTGGCCAGCGTTCGAGCCTCGTTCAGCGATATGGCACGATTGTGAAAGTCAAACTGCGAGTAGAACTCAAAGAATTGTAACAAGAGCTCGCTAAGGCTACTCGTATTCTTGCTGCGAAAGCCCAGGCGTTCCGTGTCTCGCGCAAAGGTGCAATTGATGCCATCCTCTGTGACCCGAATGTCTGTTGTGCTTGCCGCCTTCACGAATGCCCCAATAGACGGCAGTATGGGTTGCCGCATCTGTTGCAGAAAATACATGACCAGGCAGGTCAGCGAAAAGTTGCTGATCCAGCGACCAGGCGAAGGATTCGTCAAGCCGCACGATTGCGCCCATCGACGTATGCTAAATGTAAGTGGGCGCACGCGTGGATCCAGCTCGCCAAACATGTACAGCAGCTCAGACATATAAAAGCCAGTGCTAAGAAACGTAAATAGAGAGCATAAGATTTGTTGGAAAATTAAATAGCTTTGCATACAAATAAGATTAAGTGTGCAACATTTTTATTAATATTAAGGGAGTTAGTTAAATTAACAATTTTCAAATAATAAATCAATCTACAGTGTTCGTTATAATCGAACTCTTAAAGCTTTTCGGGCTTGTGATTCACGTTGCCGTTTGGCGCCAGGGCGTGGCACACCATCTCATCTATAGTACGGCGTTTCATTCAGAAAACTGACCACCTCCACACACCGGATATGGTGGTTACGAATGCATTGTGGGCTTAGCTTTATCAGTTACTCTGGCCGTGATTAAAACCATCGTCGCCGGCATTGTGAATCATAACAAACGCTGGCCCAATGTGGTTGTATGAATAGCTTCGTAACTGATTCACCTGCTCCAGCTCCATGGGCGAGAGAGACGACAATATAGCCATTACATGGCATTTGGCAATCGGCACCTGTTACTATCTAATCTTATCAGCGAAAGCTTTGGTATGCCACAGAGTATCTTATCTTATCTTAAGGCCTCTCAACCTGTAACAACTGCGGTCCGCCAAACTGTACTGGATGTTGTCATCACACTGAAAGTTTTTGTCCGTATTTGTTGTTGTTCTTGTTGTTACAACTGTGGCAGTCAGATATATTCTTTTTGGTCAGGTTGCTGGTGTTACGGCCCATTTCAGAGCAGGCAAAACGATTTCAACGAACGAACCCAACGGAGCTGCGTTCTCATATAGTGTGACAACGCTCTAACGGTGTAATATACCAATAAGAACTATATTTTTTTCTTGTGCTACAAACAACTAACAAGGTGAAGCTAAACAAATTTTATAAAACAAACGAAACTGGTGCAATTTTAAAGAATAAAATAAAAAGATTTTTGTTTTATACGTAAGCCTTGAAAACTATTTGGCTGACCCTCAATTAATCAGTTAACCAACATACATAAAAATGTGATCAATACAGTAATCATGATTTTCAAATTTAGTTTTGAAATATTCAAAAATTACTGGAGTGAGTGTTGCAATAGGAACCTGTGTATTAATCATGTTGTGCATGCGACTTGTGGCCCGAACAAAGCCAACCAACTAATGATAACGTTATTTGCTAAACACAACGCTGATAAGGCCAAGTTGCTTGGATGCCTTCGGCGTAGGCCTGGCCACATAAAAAGCCCGAAACGAAGGGGGTTCGCATGATTAATATAGGGCGTGCTAGGGGCAGCTTTTTATGGTAGCAGATGACTCAACGCGATGTATTAATAAAAAAGGAAATGAATACATATGGAAAACATAAGGCTTTAGTTCTATTAACTAGAAACATAAAAATGCTTCTTGGGATTTATCAACATTTTTTTTTTTTGTATGTTGCTCATGATTATTATTGTTTCTTTCTACGCAGCATCTTAAAATGGGCATTGGCTATGGCGCTTCCGATGAGCAGCTGGAGAAACAAATCGGGTGTGTGAAGTACACGCTCTTCTGCTTCAATATCGTCGCCTGGATGATATCTACAGCGCTGTTCGCCTTGACCGTCTGGTTGCGTGCCGAGCCCGGCTTCAATGATTGGCTGCGCATACTGGAGGCGCAGTCCTTCTACATTGGCGTCTATGTGCTCATTGCCATCAGCATTATCATGATGGCGGTCAGCTTTCTGGGCTGCCTCAGTGCGCTCATGGAGAACACCCTGGCGCTGTTTGTATTCATCGGCACACAGATATTTGGTTTTATTGCCACAGTCGCTGGTTCGGCCATATTGCTGCAGTACAGCACAATTAACTCGAGCTTGCAGCCGCTGTTGAACACATCGCTGAGGCGATTTGTGTCCACATCGGAGTATACGTACTCCAATTATGTGCTGACCATGATCCAGGAGAATATTGGCTGCTGCGGCGCCAGCGGACCATGGGACTATTTGGATTTGCGTCAACCATTGCCCAGCTCCTGTCGCGACACGGTCAGCGGCAATGCCTTTTTCAGCGGCTGCGTCGACGAGCTGACCTGGTTCTTTGAGGGCAAGACCTCCTGGATTGTGGGTCTGGCTATGGTAATGGCCATGCTGACTGTTATCTGTGGCGTCATGAGCTTCGTCCTCGTTCAGGCCGTCAAAAAAGAGGAGGAGCAGGCCAGCAACTACAGACGCTAAACGCCAGCACCGAAACAACCAATATGATTAGCTAAGTTAACAGCCTAGACGCACCTAGGCGAGCGCAAAGTGCAAAGAGTTATGTCCATGTTTAATAGATTCTAAGTCTTCAGTTCGAACAATAAGTACCAAACAATTAGAATAAACCAAGAGAATAAAGCCACTTTTGGCCCACTAAAGTTCAATATTTTGTGCTCAATCTTTCCAAACAGCAAATATATTTTCGAATAGAAGAAAATGATTAACGTGTTTTATGCAATTACCGCCGCCAAAATAACAAACATATTTATAATATTTTTATATATGGTATTTGACGCCTTATTTATGTGTAATTATTATCAATTTTTTTGGCAATCGAAGTCAACGCAAAATATAAAAATTAAACATTACCTTTATATACTTTAAGCCATAAATTGGTTTAAAACCAGAGTGGAAATTCATTCAATGTGGGAAATTAAACAAAAATTCACAATATTTAGATTATTGTTTTCGACTTAGCTATCAAACGTGGTCTTAGTTTTTAGCGATGTGCTACTGGCTTATGAGAAAACAAGTTTCAAGTAAAAAAAACACGACAAATATTTTCTGCACTTGCTACGCAGGTAAGGATAAGGACATTACTCTAACGACTCGACTATTGGTGCTGGCCAATATTAATATACATATATGTATATACTATATGAAGACATTCTCTTAAAAAGTATATGTAAGAAAAAATCAGCTACTCACAGGTTGCTCATGGAGAGATCCACCTCCAGGTCGAAATGTTCGTGATGGTACTTGATAATAGGCACGCGCGCTTGCAAAATGCGCCGCACATGGCAGACGCCGGGCAAAAATAGATGCAGCACATCGCCAATGCATTCCATTTGCCGCTGTGTCTGTGAGCGGCCATTGCTTAGATTCTCCTTGGTATGGTATATAAGACGCGACGGTTCACGGTCACATTCACGCTGGCTGTCCTGATTACTGATAATTGTTGTTTCGCTATCAAAGCGCAAAATCAAATCCAAATCACAGCCCATTTTGCCAAAACCATTCACCGAGGAGCCAAACGGCTGGGCGAGCGCATTCGGAAACATGCCAGAAATGGCCTGTTGCACCTGCAACGCGGCCAGAAAACGCATTCGCACACCCAAATCGTTAAGGCGTGTGTGCTCATACAACACCATCAGCTGTTCGTCAATGTTTTCGGCGCCGCGCAGCAGCCCCTGCAACTGGTCGTTAGTTGGCGGCCGTGTGCCGTCGATTGTGCTCAGTGGTATTGGATGATGGCTGGCTGCCAGCTTAGCCTGACCACGCCTGCTAGCACCAGCGGCGGCTGCTCTAAACCAAAGGAAAGGTGAACGCACTGGAACGCCCCCAGTGCTTCCACTTCCACTTCCGCTCAAATCCGCGTTGTAGGCACTGGAGCTGATGGCAGCGGTGGCTTCGCCGGTGCTCGCATATTCCAGCAGCATATAGTGCAGCTCATCCTCGTGCTGTACACAGTAGTGCTGTGCGTTCACAATGCGTCCAAACCTGCTGCAGTAGTTATACAATTCAGCGTAGGATTTCTCTGAGCTGACCTGCACCACAATGCTGCGCTGCGCCTGCTGGTGTCGGCTGCCAATGAACTGCTCGTAGTTTGGTTTACCTGTTAGATGTTAAAAATCTATCTGCAGCCGAAAACCATTAAACATTTAACGTTGTTTACCCACCATTCACAGCGGTCTCTGTGCCGGCGCCAGCGCATTGTTTTATGCAATATGTGCGCCAATGGTGCAGATGCTGTGCTCGGCGCATTAAGGTGTTCATGGCAATTAGGTGGTGCTATTGGGGCAACTTCATGTACTAGCTGTGGTTGGTTTTAAACGGAATATGAAGAAAACTCCACGGTATATTGTTTTTATTGGTTTACTTTTGAGGTTAGAGGGCTGGAGCCATCGCATACCAGGGCTGACGTTAATATCTATCGAGTGCCTTACCAAAATTTCTTTTGACACAGTAATCGATATACATTTTGAAGTCACATTTGAATTTGTTCGCGCATTTTTTAAACTTGATGTACATCGCCCTATTTTAACTATTTATACCCCGGCTTGAAAAAATGGCATAAAAGAATCGGGTATCGGATGTTATTAGAAGGATAATAAATTTTTTCTTTTTTTAATCATATATATGTGTATGTAAATATATACATACATACATACCATTGAAGTATAGTTCCTAACCATGCATGTTTAAGAAACAAAAGCTGGTGCAATAAAAATGCTTTTTGGTTTATTAAACTGTTTTAATACACATTTCAGTTAATATTGTTATTACATATACATTGGTTTTGTTTTGTTCTTGGATGTGCTATCTGCTTTTTGTATAACTAAGTTACATTTATGCTATATAAGTATGTACGTCCAAAAGTAAAACGCTTTGTATATTTTTTAAATATATCGCGCTGCAATGTTTATGTGATTTTTTGTTATAAATGTTTCGTTATAGTCTTCCTTAAATAACATTTGATTATATACCTATTAATATATGTATGTAATATGGTATATATAATGCATTTATTGCAGATATTTGTGGTAGTAGATTATGTTTTATAGTTTTTAAACGACTTTTGCGTATTAATTTGATTATAAAAAGAATTTATTGTGGTGTCGTGGCTTTTGCTGATCAACTTGAAGGGTGCGTGTTTGTGTGTATGTTTACATACATATACATATATAATATATGGTATTCCAATCAAATCAGTTTTAATTGATATTTGTTTTTGCTTTTGTGTAAATTGCATACGCACCAAATTTAACATTTTTGGTTTTATTATGTTTTGGGCTGTGGTTGTGTTTCTTCAATGTGTTTGATTGTTTTACTTATTATCTCAGTATCACATATGTTTCCTCAATTAAGCTATGTATGTGCTTTGAGACGATACAAAACGTACGGAAACATATATATTAAGCAACAATTTTACAGGCTCGTCATAGAATTAAACAATAGCAAAATGACTTTACACAAGAAAGGAACATATTAAAAGCAGGTTAAATTCTTGAACTTAGATCAATAAATTATTAGTATTCAAGTAATTTTAATTTAGCTAAAGCTGCAATGTGCGCTGGGTTCGGGCTTTGAGTGTGTGTGTGTGTATGTGGGAAGATCGCTTATAAATGCATGTGCCGGAGTAATCACTTGACATACGTACGATTTAAGTTAGATGATTTAGTATTAGCAAAATGCACACAAAATATTGCTTTCGGCGTCTCCCAAAAACCCATGTTCACAATGTAAATGGGCCATGGCCCAAAACCTAGATATCGTCTATCAGACGACCCTCAATTACTGAAGAATGATGGTAGTTGGGACGTGGTCTAAAGTCCTCGTTCTGCTCATTCAGCTGTGTGGGCGATAGATCTACGCCCGGGCATGAGGGCGTCACCACAATCTGTTCGTATTCGTGCATGCGTTTGCTGCATTAGCCAAAAAAAATAAATAGAAAACGACGTAAGATTTAAACTGATTTTAAAAAAGTTGAAAATGTTTATTATAAGTACTTACCCGAAGCATCGGAAGATGACGCTCTTAAGCCAGCCAAAAAAGTTAAACTCTGCGGTCAGGCCAGGCTTTACAGCAGGATTAGCTGTGCCCACATAAAACCAAATGACAAAGACGGCCAAAAAACAAGTTAAGGCATAATACCAGTTTACCAACAACATGACCAGCAGCTTGGTGAACGCCTGCACATTAACACAAGATTAAAGTAGAGCTCTGAAGAAGTGAAAATTTCTACTTACGCCCAGCAATGAAGCCCAGCGATTGCAAAAGCCGGAGTACCAGTTTTTCGTCTTGGAATGTATAGGTGGGCGAATGGGAGCAATAGGCTCGTTCTCATCCACTTCGCTACCACCTTGTGTCGTTGACTGATCAACGGTCACACCAGTGCTCTCCGCCGTAGTCGGCGTCTCGCCTTGGGCAGGCGAAGTACTTGGCGCTGGCGCATTGAAATCTACAATGTTCTCTACAGGAACTGGAGGCAACGTATGCGCCTGATGCATCGGCGAACTTTGTGGACTCTGAAGGTTCTTGTGCCGCACACGATCCGGAAAGAGCAAATCTAAATCATTGCCCCCATCCGATACACTGCCATAACGACGCGTCTCGTAGCTGGGACTTGAAGCTTGTATACGAAAGCGTTCCTCGCGCTGCTCCTGTATGTCAAAGGTTTGGGCCAGTGCAAAGTAAGCGTAGTCTATACAGGCATATGTCATCAGGAATGGCATCGTTACAATCGGCGCCAGGAAATTAATATCGCCTACCATTATAAAGGTAACTGTAACCAAAGCCACAACTGCCATTGCATACAATGGCACCTTGTTGGGACCGCGCTGCATCAAAGAAAACGGGTGGACAATATAAAAAAAGTAGCGATAGAGACAGAAGACAGTTTTCTGGCAAGTGTATATACTTACACCTTTGCCTAGAGCATCGATGCCGGGAATAACGTTTTCCTTGGCAATACTTTGCAAGACACGCGGTGTGCCGTACATGGCACCCAGACAAGAGGACATGCTTGACACATAGATGCCTGCCAACAGCAGAAAGTGAACGGCTGAAACCTTCACAGAGATCATGAAGTCGCTATACAATGTGGCGCGCTTGCATGTCGCGCCCAAGAAGAAGACAAAGACCATATACAAAAATGTGCTGCAAAAACCATCAAGGAATGAGGCCACGAAATACAAATAGAATCTGTTGCTGAACATGACTTACGAGGTGCCAAAAGCTGCCAGTGTTCCATTAGGAATATCCGTGGAGGGCGCACGCAGATCCCCGCTCATATTGATGCCGGATAAGACGCCAGTGACGGTTGGAAAAAAGACACCAAAGACGCGAAACCATGAATACCCGTCTTCATATTTTGCCCAAAGGTTTTCAACAAAGTTGCCTGTCATCCAGCCGTCAAAGCCATTGTCTGCAATAATATAAAATTTAGACAGGGATAGGAAATATATACTTTCAACAGTATTTACCCGGATCCTGGCCTACAAAGCTGCCCACCATGAAATCTAACGCTGATATAAGCAGAATCATCAGCAGTATAAACTGTAATTTGATTACCCACTTAACGCCAGCCACATTAATGCAGCCGAGTAGCAAAACGGCCGCCGTCGCAAAGCCGCGTATAGCCCACTTGTTGCCCTCAAGTCCCACCAGGCCGGCCATCGATTCGCCAAAGCCCATAACGTTTAGCGCGCAGCCAACGGCCTGACCAAAACAATACAGTAGGCCAAGAGCACCACCGAAACGGGAGCCGAGCGTGTGGGCAATTAAAAAGTAAACTCCGCCACTTTCCACCCGACATCGCTCACATATGCCAATAGCCGAGAGAACGCTGACCAAGGCAATGACCACAGTGCAAAATATAATAAGGACTGCATTGATAATGCCTGCCTGGGCCACAATCCATCCGGAGCGTAAAAATACGATAACACCAAACACATTGATTAGGCAGGAGGTAAAGACGCCATCCCAAGTTCCAAACAGCACCGGCTGCGAGATGAAAAAGTTTGAGCGCCACCTGTTGAGTGACAATAGAAGTTTAATAAGGACCCAGACTTATTCCATGGATTTGAACACACCAGGGTTTATCGCCTTGCTCGCCGGCAAAGATCTCGTTGGCACCAGACGCATGATGTCCACCGGCTGCGTACGTGTACTCATTGCCTAGATCCACAAAACCGCCAGTGTTGTTGTTGCTTCGCTGACGAAAATTGGCGACTGTTATCTCGCCATCATCGTCGCCGCCAAGACCGAAGCGTTGCCAATCAACGGTGCGTCTATTGCCGTTACTTTCTACGTTATTACTCATACCTTGATTGTTTTCGGCTCTCCGTCCGCCACCCCCGCGCTAACAGCTTTGATAATATTGTATTGTTTTTGCCTTTTGTTGTTCTTAATTTTATTGGCACTTGCTTCGTATAGATTCTTTTGTGCGAGACAAATTGATTTGTAACTGCTCTAAGCCAACCGTTGCCACAAACTGATTGTTATCCAATGGCCTGAGTTTTATTGCTGTTGCTGTTTCTGTTTATGGTATCCAAAACGCATCCACGCAGGCAAATTGCCCAAAGTTGAGTGTTTTGCGTCCCTTGCAGGCTCACGTACAGGTTGTAAGTGCTCTGGCGTGTGGCATTTTATATAGGACTGCGTCGACCAACAATACAACTGAGATTTTTAAACGCGTAAAAAGTTAAATAAAAACACTTCTCATACATACACAAATTCATATACACATATATATAAAACTCGCGCAGCTCGTCATCGATAACTTGTTGTTGCAATTGTTTTTTGTTGCGGTAACGATAGCAAATTAGTTGTCTGTCAGCGCGCCAATATCAGATAATGTTTATACGCAGTCTAACAATGCAACCAAAAAGTCAAACATATAAATATTTATTATTAGATGATCATGTATTATTGTTTCATATTTTTCAGATATAATCTTAATTAATTGTAATTTAAACATTTTTCAGAGTGGCAGCCCTGTGTTAAAAACAGTTCAGCACACCTTTTCTGATTTTAGCAAATTATCGATAACTTAAGTAAACTCAAATCAAGCTCACATAAATAGCATCACTGTTCTTTCGAAACAAATTAAGTATCGGTATGTCTTGAACATTGGAGCTCAACAAAGTTGTTCAGTTTAAGGAGCTAGTTCAGTCATTCCATATTTTGTCTCGTTACATACATATTAATAGATTTATTTTTCAATTTGATTATTTATTATCAATATTTGACAATATTTTTATAATTTCCGCCACATAAGGCAAGTACGTAAACGTTTATTAGTTAACAGTAGTTAAGTATTAAATGCAAATGATTGATAATTCTTGACGTTCATTCGTTCAGTTAAGTGAGTAGTTGACTGGAACTGGTTCAGAACGATTCGATACAACTCATGCGAACATCTCTATGCACGTGTTATTGTATTGTTGCTTTACGTGAGCTTGGAGAACATGGCCAAGAAGCCGGACAAGTCAGTTAAACCGAAAAATAAGCCTTCAAAGGTGGTACAGCCGACAACCTCGACACAAGCCCAAAACGATGACGCCAAAGCGAACGGGATTTGGAAGGATGAGCGTTTTCAACATTTGCTGGCCGATCCGAGATTTCGCGGCGTGCCAAAAGTGCAGCGTAAGGTGAAGATTGACAAGCGCTTCCAAGGCATGTTCGACGATGACAAGTTTAAGGTGAAATACACCGTAGACAAGTACGGCAGGCCTGTGAACAAGTCAAACGCCGAGGATTTGCGAAAGTTTTATGAGCTTGACGATAACGACAGTTCTGACGAGGATGAGGTGGAGAAGAAGGCAAAGGATTCCAGTGAGGACGAGGAACGTCGGGCCGAAGAGCTGGCCATTGCACGTGATGAGCAGGCCAACGATGCTCTGAACTTGGACAGCGATGACGGCTCGGAAGTGCCCGAGAACGTGCGGGAGCGTCTGACGAATCCAAACATTGATTATGCTCGCGGTGAAGGGCGCCTGATGACCGACTCCTCGTCGGATGACGAGAGTAGCGATGAAGATGGAGAGGGAGGCCCAGAGTTGCAAATCGATCATGTCTGGGGTGAACTGGATATCGATGCGGAGTGCACGGAGGAGTCGACCCGTCGTCTCGCCGTGTGCAACATGGATTGGGATCGCATACGCGCACAGGACTTGATGGTGCTGCTCAGTTCATTCTTGCCGCCCGGCGGTAGCATCCTCAACGTAAAGATCTATCCATCCGAGTATGGCAAGGCACGCATGGCCGAGGAGGATGTGCATGGCCCAACTGAGCTAGTCAACGCCCCGCCCGAAGGCGATTCGGATGCTTCCGACGAGGAGCTGGTGCGTGAACAGGACAGCGATGCCGAGGAGGGCGACGACTATCACATGGAGAAACTACGCCAATACCAGCTGAACCGTTTACGCTATTATTATGCCGTCATCGAGTGCGACAGCGCCGCTACGGCGGATAAGGTGTACAAGGAGTGCGATGGCATCGAGTACGAAAGTTCTGCAACGCGCGTGGATCTGCGATTTATACCAGATGACACCAGCTTTGACGAGGACATGCCTACGGACGAATGCTTTGAGCTGCCGGATGCGAGTAGCTACAAGCCGCGACAATTTACGACGACGGCGTTGCAGCAGGCAAAGGTGGATTTAACCTGGGACGAGACGGCGTTGGACAGGCGCGAACTGGGCGACAAGCTGTCCAGCGGCAAGGTAGACCAGCTGAACGATAAGGAGTTGCGCCAGATTGTCGCTTACAGCAGTGAAGAGGACGAAGATGAAGAGGAGCAGGAAGAGGAGAACGACAATAATGAGAAACAGACAATCAATACGAAGCAAGTGGAGACAGTAGAGCCTTTAGCAGTTGGAGCAGCCAAGCAGCCAGCTAAGCGTCTTAAGCAAAAGGAGCGTATTGAAAAGTACAAGAATTTGCTTGCGGAGATCAACGCACAGGAGCAGAAATCCAAGGAGAAAGATTATGAGATGGAAATGTCATGGAACATTGATGCGCCCGAGGCGAACGTGGCCAAAGAATCCGCAAGCTGCACCACGAAATCTCAACTAACGCCCATCGAACAGGTGCTCCAGAAGCGTAGCGAGAAAAACAAGCTGCGCAAGGAGCAGCGCCGTCGCAAGCAACTGGAATTACAGGGCATTGACCCCGATGCAACGCACAATAGCGACGACGAGTCCATACCCGACGGCATTGATATGAACGATTCCTACTTTGCCGAAGAGTTTGCCAGTGGGGACTATGAGCAGCCCAAGTTGCCAAACAAGTCCAAATCGAAAAAGGAGAAGCACAAGAAGGCGACGGCAGACGATAACGAGATGGAGGCACAAAAAGAGGCGCAACTGGCACTGCTATTGGATGATGAGGATGGTATGGATCGGCAACCAAAGCAGCACTTTAGCCTGGCCAAAATACTAAAGGAGGAGCAAACAAACAGTAGTAGCAGCAAGCGCAAGCGACGCAAACAGCTGAAAAAGTCAAAAAATAGTGCTGACAAACCGCAAAACGATGATGATTTCCAGGTAGATCTCAATGATACGCGCTTCAAGGCCGTCTACAAGTCGCACGAGTACAACATTGATCCAACGCACTCCAACTACAAAGCTACCAAAGGCATGCAGCAGTTAATTAGCGAAAAGCTGAAACGTCGCCAGCAGCAGCAGCAGGAGCAATCAGAGGATGATCAGCCGACAAAGAAGCGTTCCAAGCAGCAGCTGGAGCAGAACGCGCTGGTTAAGAGTCTGAAAATGAAGATTCAACAGCGCAAGTCTTAGTTAGTTCGCAGTTATTATGATTTATTGCCTATAGCATGTTATGTATTAGTCTAGGAATAAAGCTAACATTGTTGATGACATGACACAAAAAGAATGAGAACACAACAAATGTTGACAGAAGCACAGGATGATAATGACAAATAATTTCGTTACGTATTAATTATTATTATTAATATTCATAGTTAAAGTACTGCCTATAGATGGTCAGCGCAATGTAGGGATCGATGCAGATCAAATCGGGCAGGCAGATGCGTTGCTCCGGCTTGTAGACAACCATCAACTCACACAGATGCGCCCAAATGGGTTCGTGGCGTCGCCGAATTAGCTGACAGTCAAGCTGGGGCTGTGTCATAACCTTCACAACACTGCGCACTTGCTCAAATGGATCGGTTGGCCTCAACAGTGCCAGAAATGGATTACGACCAATGCACAGTTCGTAGAGCACCAAGCCCAACGACCAAATGTCCGATTTAAAGTCACATTTAGCGCCGCACATTATCTCCGGTGCCATGTACAGTGGTGTGCCGATCACCTGCCAAGGCTGCTGCTTGGCGGGTGCGTGAACATTGGATATGCCAAAGTCGGCGTACTTGACGCGATCATTAGCATCCAAGAGCATATTCTCCGGTTTGATGTCGCGATGTATTACGTGGCGTATATGCAGGTACTCGAGGCCCAAAATCATATCACTAAAGTAACGCAGCAACCGCGACTGGTCCAGGCCCCCACTGCCATCATGGTTCGCCCGTTGGATGACATCGCGTATGGTGCCGTTGGGCGCATACTCCATCACAATGTTGACGGTGCCCGAGTGCATAAAGGACCGTATGAATTGCACAATGTGCGGATGTCGCAGCTGTGAGATTATATAGATCTAAGAAGAAATGTTAGTTTTCCTATTAATCAGCATACTGTATGTAGTTTACAACCTCTTCTTTGATTAGGGCCATCTCAGTCTTGGGATTACGCACAATAATTCGCTTGACGCACACCTTACGCTGCTTGTGGCCCTCGCGCTGCACGCACAAGAAGACGCGCCCAAAAGTGCCCTGGCCCAATACGCGAATGGTGCGAAGATTGGCATCGCCAAGGTCCATAGCACAGCTTTTTACAATAAGCCTCTACAAAGCGGACAAGATTACAGTTTCATTTCACACGACGCGCGCCCTATCGATATCTAAGAGCACCATTGTTATCGAAAAGAATGATTTCTGTTGTCTACTGTAGACTTATCGAAAATAATGCATTGAAACAGTGCTTAAGTGCCTAAAAACTTATGAAAAGTTAAATTACTTTTCCTTCTGCCATTAATGCTTTTACAAAAATACGATAATTGTGAAAGTTAAAAAGGGCCCTATAATGTGCGATTTAAAAGTTTTACAATAATTATAATAACATTATTTTTAGCCTCAATTAAAAATAGTTCAAGAAACATAGTTAAATGGCCCTAACGGTTAAATAATAGCGATTGATTTCACAGCATTTAGTTATATCATTTTAAATCAAAAGATTAGTTTTAGACTATTGACAGTTCATTGGGGTAACTCTTGTCGTGATCCTTGTCAGGTTTTTTGCTGGTAAGTATAAAGTCAAAATTGGGGTATAAAGTGGGTTAACATTATAAGAATAATGGGCTTGCCTACAACTTATTGCGGTGTACTTACATATTTGAACGGTCAAATGAAAGTATAAGACTTGCCAAAAAATAAAATTTTTTTAAATGTGTGCTTCCCGCCAACAATGCTTATAAAACTACTTAACACTGAATCCAGCCTGTTCAGTTATCTTGTAAATTATCAAGTCGATAGTCTTTTTGAATGAACTAACTGAGGTCGATTAATAATTTTTTTGTTTGCTTTAAATCTTTTCAAGTTTCAAATTAAATTATTTTTATTACGTCCATAAAACAATTACCTACATATTGGTCTAGCGTGAATTGTGGACCATTTTTTGTAAGGTGAATAAATGACCGTCACATAATCTTCTAAGGAAACTAAATCATTTTTAAATACCGGCTTGATCGAACTAGTTCATAACTGACTTCTATAATGATCAGTGAAACCTTCTGTACGAGTAAAACAAAAGGTAGTTGCGTCACATGTGAATTATGTATTAGTTCATAAGGTATTATTAATATGTATGTTATTGGTATTTAAAGCGTTTAAAAATTGAGGCCAGTATGCAGAATATTCACATGAGATGAGCCTCAACAACTTTTCTCTGTAGCAATAAAATAATGGCGCATACAAGAATATAAATGCTCGAGGTGATGACGTGGTGCGCAAAGAGAGAGATAGAGAGCGGAAAATCAGCGCACACACTACCTAAACGCTCTGGTTAACTCAGCCGCGAATGAAAACATATTGTGCTTTGGACAGGAGTTCCACCCACGTTTCAAAGCTGACCAATATTTGTAAAATGCGGTGATTGTGGCTGGTGCAACTAATAGCATGCACACCCACACAAATGAAGGCGGCCCCGGTATCACCGGAGGCAGCACGGAAGGCAAGATACGCTGCATCTTTTTGAGCGAGTTTCACGCCACTGCGGGCTGTAAAATCAGCTGCCAGGTATGCTGTTTGTATTGCATTGTATTTTACTCAAATGCCTAACAAAAAAACTTTGCATCTTTTGCTGCTAGGTGCCCGAAAACTATATCTCCAAGGAAGTCTTTGATGCCATTAACGTGTATATCATACCCAAGCAGCACCTGCAGCGTTGCATTCTGACAGTCAATGCGATGGATGTGAAAATCGTTGGTTATCCCGTAGGCATACAGGATCAGCAGAAATACGCTCGAAACGCATTCCTCTTTAATCTCTGCTTTGTGTGCGATTCGCGTGCGCGTTCCGTGCAATATGAACCTGTGGTAAAGAAGCTGTCTGAGTATTTAATTATGATGGAGGAGGAGTCGTGCTTTTTGTCACGCGAGGACGACAAACTACGCCTGCAAAACATCTTTGAGACCGTGCTTCGCGACCTCAATGAACGCAAAGTAGCCACTATCGTTGAAGGCGACAACACTATTTACCTGAAAATTGTAATGCACAAGCCAGATCCACCACCGGTCAAGGATCACATGGTGCCGCTGTTACTGGCTAATCTACGTGATACGCCGCTCGACAATTGGGATTTAACAACTCAACAGGTAACGTAATTGTAACGACATCTCTAAATCGTGTTTTATAAAAACCGGCTTGTGCTTTTTGTATTGTAGATATTGCCCTATATTAATGGAATTAATCATGTGGCTCGCATTGCCGCTGAGGCGGATGTGGAAACAGATCTGGTGAAGTCTTGCATACAGAATTTAGTGTATTACGGAGTAGTGCAGTTATTGCCCATTCTGAAGTACAGCAATGTTTACATGACACAAAACCTTAAGCACCTCATACAGAGCAGCGCATTAAGCAACGCCTGTCGCAAATACGTTGCGCTACAGCCTGATAAGCTTTTGCCCAGCGTGCAAAGAATCTTCCAGTTTTATGCCTCTATGACGCATGGAGTCACGCTGCGTGCCATTTGCCAGCGCCTGTGCCCTCAACATCACAACATCGATGAGCGTAAAATGGTGATATTCGGATTGCAGCACAAGTTCATACGCTGCATACATAAATACCCTGTTTTTACAGGCTCAGTGCCATCTGGTCGCCAGAAGATGTACACGGGGCTTATCAGTTTTGATGAGATTTGCTGTAAGACTGGCCTCTCCCCGTGCACTATCGAAAAGGACATTGAGAAGGATACGAATGTGACTGTGATTTGGAAGTAGATTTATGCGTTGTCTTCATACATACGTTTCAATTGTAATTTGTCGAAATTGTTTTTATGTCTAGATTGTAAATATTGTGTTTCCATTCTTTATAAAATGTTTGTTAAAGATTGAAAAATATGCGAAAGCTATCTGCGTAGTGGTGAATATTTAATAATAAAAAGCAGACTTGTTAAACAAATCGCTTGATAGGGTATTTTTATATTATAGCACATACAACGCTTTAATATGTACAAATATTTTATTTTATTTATTTGCCACTTATAAAATTTGTATGAAACCCAATATATATAATCATATTAATGTGTTGATATTTGAAAACTCATTCATAATAATCTGCATTTATCGATTAGGCGTTAAGCGTTCAATATAATCGATTTGGGTCTCATCTGCTGCGTACTTGTTTTAATATCATGAGCGAGCAATTTAAAAATTTGGCCAATTGTAAGTGCTTAATTCAAATTGAAAAATATTGTGAGTAAATTATTAATAAAATATTAAGGAATAGTACAAATAATATAAAATAATTGAAGTTTCCGTTTTAAATTCAAAAACTGCATTTTGTTGTCTTCTCTTATTCTCATAATAAAAAACATGAACAGTCCATGGATCAGCTGTTTGGCGTCTGTGACGTCTGTGACATCGCTATGGGAGAGACTGACTGCAAACACAACGCATATGTAGTGCGTATGTGTAGTTAACGCAAAGAATATAAGTGCGAGTGTGACAGAGCAACAACACAAACCGGCAATAACCAGAGAAATGTTAAAATAGCCGAGATCTCTGGCACTGGTACTGGCCACGTTTTGAAATGTTTTGGCGTTATTAAACATTTTTCTTGCTGGCATTGGGACAAATCTAATAATTATATACATACGCACACACACAGCACTCTCGTATACGCATGCATACGTATATATATGTATTGTATACATAAGTGAGACACTTATTCGCCGCTTTGGCAAAATTCTAGCATTGTTATTCGCATTTGCAGCAGCAGGCAGCGACGACGACTCATAAATAATGTCTGAAGATGCCAAGAGTGAGTAGTGCAGCGTAATATACGTTTACTCATATGCTTATGGACACCCATATAAATGTATATATATGAATAATTATGTGTTTTTTCTGGTTTTGTTCTAGATCTACGCACCAGAAACATTATTGGAAATCAACTGTTCCGCCGTCAACGTAGCCTAAAGCTTGAGGCGTTGCAGAGGCAGCGCTCGCAATATGGCACCATCGACGTCACCGACGATGATGAAGCGGAGACGTTCGACCAGGTTAGTTTGTGTGCAACAGCGAGGGCAAAAATTAATACATAAAAATACGTATGTATTGCATGTTTATACAGACGTACATAGTCATTATATTCACGGAGAAGGCTAAGCTGCGCCATTGTCAGGATGTGGAGAAGATTATTCAGGAGTTTGACATACAAACAACACTGGAAATTGTTAGGTAAGTCCGTTCTGCTGGTCCCTGCTCCCTCGCATTAATACCTTCTCATTCTGTTTTAAGCAAAACCGAAAAGTATTTGTATCTGTCGGCCAGCTTGGATACGCTGCTGCGTCTGGCCGATGCAGCAGAGCTGGAGAAAATGACGACCACGGGCAGCATGCAGAAGTTTAACCATGGTTGCGTCTCGGACTTTCTGCTGCCGGGCATGACCAAGGATCAGATACTGCACTATTGCGAGACCCCCGTGCTGATCAAGGATGTTATTGAGCCGCCAATTAGATCCTACATACAGAAAGGTTACATCGAGGATATGTTCCCATTGCATGATATTGTATGTACTAGCCAAATGTGGTTCAAGAACTTCCAAAATAAGCCACAATCATTTATTGATACCTTGAAGCCAAGGTAGAATCAAAGCGCACGATTATAATAATGTCCCATTTAAGATAACATTCTAATGAAAGTAAAATATTCAATTGCAGCTATATTTGGATCGGTTTAATCTGAATCCAAAGCGTACCACGTTGCCCATAGAGGATATACGCAACTATTTTGGCTCCAGCATTGGCCTTTATTTTGGCTTCATTGAGTTCTACACGAAGGCTCTGGTGTTTCCAGCCGCTTTTGGGTTACTGCAATGCCTGATGGATCTCAATCTGTCGCTGGTATGCAGCTTCTACGTGGTCTGGACAACAGTGAGTAAAGCAAGTGACAAGACTTTCTAAACTGATATGTTTTCCCCCACTACGTTTTGCGCAGATCTTTTTGGAATTGTGGAAGCGTAAGTGCGCGGGCTATTCTTATCGATGGGGCACCATTGAGATGAGCAGCTTGGACAAGCCGCGCGCCGCTTATCAGGGCCAAATGAAGCCTGATCCCATAACTGGCAAGATGACCCTGCATTATCCCATGCGCTACACGTACCTGCAAATGTATTGTATTTCGTATCCGGTGGTGCTTGGCTGTGTGGTTGCTGCTGCCTGGTTTGCGCTCTATCAATTTCAAATCGAGGCTGAAGTGCTGGCTGATTTCGGTGCGGACTCCTGGCTGCTCTATATCCCTGTCATTGTGCAGTCGGTGCTAATTGCGATCTTTTCGTGGGCATACGAAAAGCTCGCTACATTCCTTACCAATCTAGAGAATCATCGCACACGCTCGCAATACGATCGCCATCGGGTTAACAAACTGATGCTGTTCGAGATTGTGAACAATTTCTTTTCGCAGTTTTATATTGCGTTTGTGCTGCAGGATCTCAAGCAGCTGAAGTACCAGCTAATGATGCAGCTGCTCATTTTCCAGCTGCTGTGCATAGCACAGGAAATTGGTATACCGTTGATGGCCGTGCTGCGTCAGAAGTACGCCAAGTATCGTCAGCTGGAGGTGGAGCCCGAGAAACTGAGCGGGGTCAGCAACAAGCCACGCTACGAACAATCATTTTACGAATCTGGCCTGGATGCCTATCATTCCACCTACGAAGATTACCTGCAGGTGTGCATACAATTTGGCTACGTGGTTCTATTTGCCGCCGTTGCGCCCTTCGCCGCCATCGGCGCTCTCATTAACAATGTATTTGCCGTGCACATCGACATGTTCAAGTTATGCAACATATTCAAGCGTCCCTTCGCCCGACGTGCCAAGAACATTGGCGCCTGGCAGCTGGCCTTCGAGCTGCTGTCGGTTATGTCGCTGCTGAGCAACTGCGGCCTGCTCTTCCTCCAGCCAAATGTCAAGTGAGTAGCAGTCATCGGCTGTTCTCTAGCTGGTATTTAACAAATGTTCCCATTCGCAGACAATTCTTTTCGCACTGGCTACCCTCGATACCAGATCTCTCGTTCGTCATCTTCGAGCATCTGTTGCTTGGTCTGAAATTTCTCATACACAAGGTGATTCACGAGCGCCCGCGCTGGGTGCGCATTGGATTGCTCAAAGCTGACTTCGAGACTAGCCAGGCACTCAAACAACTGAAGTATGTAGCAATCTACGTTTCGCCTTCGTTTCGTCTCTTTTCTATTTCATTTATTTCAGGAAATTCAAAGCGGCCAATAAAATGGCTTAAATGCGCTGGGCTGCCCAAGTCAGCTATCGAATTTCGGAACTTCAATAAAACATTTCGTAACAATATTTAAATAAAATTTTAAAGAAATAGATAAATATATATATATATATATATATATATGCGTGTGTGTGTATGTGTTTGTGAGTGTGTGTATATGCATACTTTTCGTATTATACGTTTATATATATATATATATATATATATAAATGTATATATATATATATATATATATATAAATGTGTATATATATATGTTTAGATATATATACGTTAATAGTTGCTCCAGCTAATGCTTAGCCATTGAGTTACTGTGGAATTTCATATCGTAATCCGTAACAAAAATTGATCCGTTTCCACTCAATCTGCGCTTAAAGGCGCCGCATTGACCTTTTTGCCAGATGCCGCTGCTGTTGGTGCTGGCGCCGGTGGCGATGGCAGCGCTATGTCCGTCAGCTCGTCGTCTAGATCGTGATGCCTGCGCTTTAGATAGTCATCTTCATCGTCTTCCTCATGCATGTTCAGCTCCAGGTTGCTATCGCCGGCGGCATGCGCTGGCGTTTGCAGCGATGCGGCCGCCGGATCGACACCGCTCGGTAGCGGCGGTGGCGAGCTGGACAGCATGGCCACTGGCGAAGCGCTGGTTGTGGCCGCTGCGGCGCCATCGCCCATGCCGCGCTCACGTTCGCTAACCGCAGCCGCAGCTGCTGCCGCTGCTGCAACCAGCACGTTATGGTCGTGGCCCGGTGTCATCGGCGAGTTGGGCAGCGGCGAGTCGAGCTGCTGCTGGCTGAACTCCTGGTTGGGGCTCTCGCGCGTGAACAGGCCCATTTTGGACTCGGCCGGCGCGCCGGTCGCCGTGGCCGCGCCCTCGCTGTCTGTGCTGCTGCTGATGAGCGAGTGGGCAACGGTGGGCGCCGCAGGGCCGCTGACCAGATGAGGCGGCGCGTGCAGCGGTACGTGCTGGTGCTGCAGATGCGAGAGTTGTTGGTGCTGCTGCTGCTGCTGGGCGACGTGGTAGCGGGGGATGTCCGCCTTGCGCCACAGCGTAATCTCCTGCTGCTTGAAGTAGCGGCGATCCTCGGTGTCCATCAGCACCAGATTGAGGAAATACTTAACGGAGAACTTCTTGTTGATGTCGCGCATGGTCGGCGTCAGATTGTAACCGGCGAGAAACACGCGTATCGGTATGCTCTCACCCTTGACGGGCGCACCGTCCATGATCTCGTATTTGGCAATTGTTTCGTTCTCATTGAAGATGTTAGGCCCGGTGCCGGTCGATTCGCGCTTAATGATGGCAATCTCCATATGCTTGATCTTGATGCGTACAAGCAGAAAGTAGATTTTGCCAATTATTGTATCCTTCAAATGATATTTGCTCTTATTGTATTCGAACTCAATGTGCAGGCAATCCTCGATGCCCACCTCCATTTTGATTGGATTGTTCATCTCCGGATAGCTGCACAGCGTGTGCACGGCAATGTCCACCTCGCGCGTTATGTCGCTAATTCTGCGCACAATTGTCGCACGCAAGAAGTAACGCAGTCGAACGTTAGAGCCCGCATACACCTCGAATTGTTTCTCCACGTTGGGAAAGTCGAAGGGATAGCTGTTGTTCTGTATGAGATCACCGGGACGGGCCAATGCCTTGGCCAGGCACTTGAACTCGTGATGATTGCCGCGATCGTAAAACAACTCAATCTGTCCAATAAACTCGATCTTAATGCCCTGATGCTCCAGTTTGCTGCCAGGCTTTTTCAGCGTCACGTTCACCTACAAAATAAACAGCAGCGTGAGTTAAAGCCGATAAAAGCTACAAAAATATTGTATATATATATATATATATATATATATTTATATGTATATGCGTGCATATTCATTAATATGTATGAAGTAATCAGCGTATCCAATTTTTTATGTATTTTTTTCATGGCGGCTGGGGCTGCTGATAACCGATGCCGCTGCCGTCGCTGCTGCCGAGTGCGGCGACTGAGCATAAAAACGGAAGTCCCGCTGCAGCCACAGCTGGCGTTCGTGGCTCACCTTGCCGGACACCGTTTCGCCGTCGTAGAAGAGTAGCATCTTTTCCACTTTGCCATCCTCGCCTTTGACCTCGGCCGTTTTCTTGTTCTCGGCACCATCGAACACAATTTCGATTTCGGCTGACTGGCCAAAGCCCAAGAAATTCATAATTGATAAATGTTTTCGTTTTCGATTTTGCTTTAAGGTTTTTCGGTGATTTTTTTTTTCTTTTTTTGCGCAAAGTGAACACGTTAATTGGAATGTTATTATTGCTTATCGGTTGGTGTTGTTGATTTTTCCGCACTGTCCTCAGCGCGCCCTGATATTGTGTTGAGTTGTATAGTTTCCTTCTTTTTTTTTTTGTTATAAAACTTTGATGTGTGCCTGCCTGCAACTGTAATTTATTGGGCGTTTTTGTATGTGTGTGAGCTGTGTGTGTTTGTGTTGAGTGTTTGTGTGTTGGCTGCTGCTGGTGTGTAAAAAAACGTATCGACGAATAACCGCCTGGTCACACACAAAACATAATACAAAATAAATACAAATGCCAAAACATCGCGATGACGCAACCGATAGGCAGGCATGCAACACTGTTGCAAAACCCGGCTGTTAAATGCAAAGCAGCTCTCATCGCTAAACTGTGCCGCCCTGGCGGTTTGAATTTTTAAAGGGCAAGAGCTTTAGATGACTTATATTTTATTTTGTCAAGCTTGTTATGTTTTTTAAGATTATTTAAACCATTATTAACCATTTTGTAAACACTGAAATGGGTTGTTTCGCTGCATTTGTATGGCAATATTCAACTCATATTAAGACAAGTGTCCATTGGCATCTGTGGCCTGTCCCCTCCAGCTTCGGACAGTGACCCAGGCAGGACACGCACGCCCACAGGCAGCCCATGTAATGCACTGCAAGGTCCCAAACATTGCGCGTAACCACATCTGAAGGTTTTAAACTTTCGGCTTGCAGCGCGTGCATCGACAGCTTTTTGTGCAGCATTCTTTGATTCATTTGCATCTCATCGTTTTGACTAAGGAAAATCAGTTTCCAGAATGCGTTTAAGTTATTTAAATTAAACTTCAATACTTACCACTTGAGCTGCGCACTGGCGTCAGTAATTGCCTTTGACCTGGATTTAATGGCAGTCAGCTCCTCAGCCATATCCATTAGCTTATAGATAAACGTTAAAGTACGCGTTCTGTACAGCTCCAATAACTCTGAAGACTGTCAAACGAATAAACTCATTTAAAGGATATCTTATAGCGTATTTGTAGTGTGCTACACTCCGGTAAAAGGCAAGTACGATTTCTGCACAATTCGACCAAAATCGCCTATTTTTTCCCGAGTGAATTTTTTGTGTTTATACCTGTTCGTTCAAAATATTATTGCGTTCCAACAGCTTCTCGGCGATCAGTGTATTTTGCTTAAGTCTCATCGCCACCCAGCTTGTTTTCAATTCCTGTTCCTGCAGCTTCTGCCGCATGCAATGCAGCTCCAGCTTGGTCTTCACCAGGCTGCTGGTCCGTTCGCCCATTCCGCACTTGCTGTTAACCAACTGCTGAAGCTGCTTTTGCCACTCGGCGTTGAGTGCATAACACTTTGTGACACGTGCACCGGATATATTATCAACATTTGTTATACACTTGATGAACTTGTCATTCAAAATTTTACGTTGCTTTAAAATTAGCTCGTAGCAATGTATTTGCTTTGTAGCTAAAAACATCTGACGTTGGGGCAATTAAGGACATTTTTAGTTTAGTTAGATTAGATAAACCCACCAACTTCTTGAATCGCCAAGCTGTTGCTGTCAGTACAGTGGACTCCCTGCTAACTGCACGCCATGCCTCCAAATAATTGCGCATCATGCACTCCATAGGGAGCGACATGGATTTGCACTCCACTGACAGGTCCTGCATGCCATTAATGTCCATAACCTTTAATATATATGCTGAACGTATTTTGGCCAGATGGAAATACTTGTGTATATATAAAAAAGTATATGTTTGGAATTTGGAATTTTTTAAAATTTAAAACTTTGTCAATTGTGTTTTTACATTTTATTTGTTAAGGCTGCAAATCGATTTTAAGCCCAACCAATTCAAAATCAGTATCTCATTTATTTTAAAAGTAAGACTGTGGAAGCTAGACTTTCTTTAAGTTAATTTAAACCTACCTTGATTATTTTTTATTTAATAAAATAATTCAATGCAAGCTTTAACGAAGAATGATTTAAAGGAAGGAAAGAAGGCATTAAATGAAATTTTCAAATTAACTCCAAATAGGGCCAGGGATGCGTTTCAGTTTTTTAGAGACACTGCAGCCATGGTGTAAGCTTATGGAAAATTTGATCTACAGCAAGTACAAATTAAAAACACCGTTTTTGAATAAGAAAATGCAACGTTTTTATTATACAAAACTAATTTGCATTAGTACAAGAAATCAACACAGTCACGACATAATTTTGAAATGAGCAAATTGATGGTATAAATCTATAATCATATTCTATATATAAAATATATGCAACTGTCATGTGCGGAGCGATCTTGTACGATTTAACAGAATGTAACAATAGTTGGGCGTTCACACATAATACTTTATGTATCTCTCTTTCGGTTTCTCTCTCTTTCTATATGTAATATATATAAAAATGAATCTCTTGTTGCAGCGAATCACACACATGTATACTTGTAATAACTGGCATGGGATCGAGTGAGGCATTTGTTATCGATAATCGCTTTGATCGATTAACGATTAGCGCACCTTGGGCAACGGCTCCTTGAGCATGGCTGTCCAGCCCTGACGATTCGCTTCGTTCTCGATCTGTGAACGTCCCAGGCACTTGCCTTGCGAGATGAGCTCCGCAAACTGTGCAACAATAGGATCGCGTCCGCACGACGCAACCGCGGTAACGGTATCCGCATGATTTACAAAATAGGCAACAAACTGCAAATCCTCGAGACTACCATCGATGATAACGTCCTTGTAGGTGCCATAGCCAGCATAGCGTATACCCTTGCCAAAGAGCATGGTAAAGAAAAACGGCACAGCCTCAATTTTCTTAATGCTGCCGCACATGTTGATTGCCGCAATCCGGCCGTGATATTGCGCCAACTGATAATGCCCGATATTGACGCGCGACTGGGCCAGTCCATAGATGTGTGCATTGGCGATATCCCCGCCCACATAGACATCGGGGACATTTGATTCGAGGAAATCGGTTACGTCCACCGATCCGTTCTTGTTCAGGCGCACGCCCGAATCGGCCATGAATTCGGTGTTAAGCTTGGAGCCGGTGCCCATGATCAGTAAATCACAAGGTAACATAGTCTGGTCGATTAGCTCCACCTCGGTCAATTCGCCTTCCTCGTTTTCAATAATCTCCCTGATGCCGCTCTCCATTATCATCTTGACATTGTTATCCCTGTACAGCTGCAACACGCGAGCGCCAATTGCCTCGCCGAAGGCCGCCTTCAACGGCACCGTATCGCGAGCGACAACCGTTACGCTGGCCACCTTGCCGACCAGGAAGGCGGCCGCCTCCAACGCTATGAAACTGGAGCCAAGGCAGACGACTCTTGATTCGGGCTTGATCGCCTCCAAGATGGCCTTGGCGTCATCGTATTCACGAATCGTTTTCACCATCTCCAAATCAGCGCCCGGAATGGGTGGCTTAAAGGCAGAACAGCCGGTGGCTATATAAATCTTATCGTATTTCACCACATAGCCGTTGGAGCAGTGGAGCTCCTTTTGTGCCGTCACCAGCTTATTGGCGCTGACGCCCAGCCAGAGTTCGATGTCGTGATCCTTGTAGAACTTCTCGTCGCGGAACTGCAGCGATTCGACGTTCACAGACATGGCCTTGGAGACCTTGACGCGATCGTACGGCAAGTAAGGTTCACGGCACACAAAGATCAGGCGACCGGTGTAGCCCTCCTGGCGCAATGCCTCCGCGCAGACGGCGCCCGACGGCCCGCCGCCGACGACAATAAAACAGCGCTCGTCCTGCGGATTCCGCTTGACCATGTTCCTGACACGTTTCGTCTTCTCCAGATCGCTGCGCTTCATACGCACCATCACCTCGCCCTCGGCGCTGACGTCCACCTTGTAGCAGGGCAGCGAGTCCAGGCCCGGAAAGTCCTCAATATCGCCTGTCTCCAGGCTGAAGCAGGCACCATGCCACGGACAGCGTATACGGCCGGCGCCCAAAGCGCCCGTCTGCATCGGTGCCCCGTAGTGCGTGCACTTGGCGCCGATCGCGTGCAGTCGTCCATTCTGTTTGACCAGCAGGACATTGGTGTCCTCGTTAAATTCGACCTGCTTCATCTGGTTCTCGGCCAGCTCGGTGGCCTTGCACACGGCCACCGCCTCGGTATACTCGACATCCGTGTCCATTGGGGGGCTGCTGCTGCTGCTGCTGTTGATGCACTTCGATTGATAGGAACCGACGGCACCTGCAACAAACAAACAAAATCAAAGGTGAGTTGCATTCTTTTTATTAGTTGCTTTTGTATTTACTATTGTTGTTGCCGCTGCTCATCATAAAAACTATAAAACACACACACACATACAATTTATAAAAAAAATATATATATAGAAAATTCGTTTTTCCCGTTCTTTTGCCGTTTAACGACAACGATCTCTAAATTCGAGCTAAGCCCGTAGAAAGTGTCGCCCCGTTTGCTTTGCCCCGCCTGCTGTGCACAGTGTGACAGTGTTGGCACGTTTAGCTTGTTTCTCGCCGAGTTGGGCTGGCTTTTTTTCGAAGTGCGTTTTTGCATAAATTCTTTCTAGACAAATTTAAATATATTTCATTATGACAAACTCGTTTTATTTATTATTTTTCAAAGCCAATTTACCTAATGCTTTGATTAAGTTTTCCAATTGGAGCTATATGATAGAGTAGTCCCTATATATGTATGCAATGTAAATTCTATACAAAACTCATGCAAAGCTTTTTAAATCACTGATTTCATTTAAATTCTGCCTAACCGCTGAAAACTAGCCGAATTTCTTAGGTTGGAGCCTCCGAAATATGCGCAGCACTGACGGCCAGTTAGAAAGCAGAGGCGCCCAAATGATGCCCAGGTAACTGTGGCTTGCGGTTTAGTTGAAAATATGTTGTGTTGGCGTCCAGAACTTGTTGCGCTACTGCTGTGCCCAGGTCTAGGCCTGCTGATGGGCGTCCGCGGAGCAGCTGTCGTTGGAGCAGCGGTCGCAGGAGCGGGCGCAGGCATTGGATCTGTAAGCGGCGTGGCCAGCAACGAACAGCAGCTGGAGCTAAAACTGAGCGCGCTGCGCGTGCACAAGCAGCTGCTGCAGGCGGAGATCGGACGCTTGTATATGGACACATTTACGGCCGAGACGCCACTGCTGCTTGAAGAGCTGCAGCAGCGTCAGCAGGAGATACAGCTGCAGATCGAGCTGCTCGAGGGCAAGTCACAGCAGACGGACGCCCAACATTTGGCGGTCAATTTGGCCGCTGACTTCGAGTATCTGCAACACAAGCTCGACGAGCTGAAGCAGCAGCTGCAGCAGCTAAATGCAATGCAGTCCAACAGCAGCAACATCAGCAGCAGCAGTAACAGTAAGGCGACGTTCGAGCAGCAGCGCGATGTCATCAATAGCACGCCCCAATCGCCGGTGGGCGCCGCCGCCAGCAGCGTCAGCTCGTACTTCTTTACGCCACTGCTGGCCATGCCCGAGTTTCCCAGCGGCAGCATCGCCCAGCCCAGCCAGAGCTCGCCCTCGTTCATCAAACGCCTGCTGGCCATGCTGCGACCCAATGCAGCCGCTGCCGCCGCCGCTGTCGGCCCATCCTTACCCAGCGCCACGTCGGGCTTTCTGCGCGGCGGCCACTGGACGGAGCCGTCCGGCAAGGTGCAGCTGCTCAACGGCGAGGAGCTGCTCGCACAGCTGCAGCTGCAGCGTCAGTTCCTGGACGATGCCATCAAACGCCTGGAACTGCTATCCGTCAAGCAGAGCGACAAGATTAAGCCATTATAAAATCCTAATTCATAATTTGCCTTATATTATTTATTCGCCTTTTTTCTCCAAATGTCTTATTTTTTAAATAAACCATCTGCATTAACTTTTTGAACCATTTTTCAGTCTATTTTGAACTAGTACAAAATGAACTTGATATGAACACAAAGAATCCTTTGACACTTAAATCTGCTGTCAATATTCAGCTCCCAACGCATATCAAATAATACTTCATTATTTTTATTTACTATTAATTGTTTTAAAAAAAAACAGAATTTTGTTTAGCAAATCTCTTTTGGAGCTTTTTTGTAAACCAATCTCAAGACAGCTTTGAACTTGTATTTTGAGTTTCGTATAAACCAGGGCTACAAAAAACTTAAGGCGGAATAAATTAATAGCCGAAATATATGTAAACCAATATAAACAGTAAAAAACGGATGGTTTTTTTTAATACAAGTCAAACTGAAGAGGGGAACATTAAGGTTTTTGAGCCTGCTTTCCTATACAGCCAACTTTTATATCTAATTTCTGTTAAGAACAATTTTCTAAGATACGAGTTTAACAACTATAGAAACAACTTTAACGTTATCATCAAACAAATGCATAAATTTAATGATTTTTTATTGATTTCCAAATTTTGTTATTAACAAAATGAGTTAGCAAACTTTGAAGTGCTTTGTCATTTGCTGATAAGGCGTTGAAAAAGTTGCAATTATCATTGTTAGATAAAAGTTGGACATGCTGTTGCCACTAGAAATGTCATGTTCAGATAGTTCTCAAGGTTGATTCTAGATACACAGTATTTTTAAATTCAATATCACTTTCACTTTTACTTTTTTATTGGCTTTCAAAACTAAGTGTTTTGGCCACAAAGAAATCAATATGTCTTCAATGGGAGCTAAGCGACCTGCTCAAAAATTTTGCTGCGTCATTTGTGTGTGGGGGAACGGGGACAGGGAAGGGGGTGGGGGTGGCTTTTGGGCGTACAATAAAATGAAAACTAGAGCAGTGGTCTATAAAGAAAGATAATGTCTATCAAAGTGTAAACAAATGAGCAGGAAAGCCAGACTAAGGTCACCTAACTCTACATTAATAAAAAATGATTTATTATTTATTGGGTTCATACATAAATTACTTCATTACTATATATACAAGTTACGGCAAACTATTTTAAAGTATTTTTTTATTTTTTTCTTAAGTCGAAATAATAAAATTTTTTGAACAATTTTATACATTTCCATCTCCAAATTAAGCTTTAATCCAAATGGATGTATAGCAAAAAAGTTTAATGACGTCTTTTTTCATTAATTTTCCGCACTTGCTTCTAGAATTTTCCAAAGTTCCGCTCTTACATAACAAAAGCTAAGCACACTAAAAAAAGGCTGCCTAGCTTAAGAGGTTTTCTCTATGCGCTTAATATCAATCAATTAGTCAGTCAGTCAATGAATCAGTCAGCATGATTTTTAAATTTTGATATAAATGTAGATGAATTCTAAAGTCATAGTTTTCGAACATTCAAATGAAAGCAAATTGATTGCTAATTAAATTAATTATTTGACAGCAGGTGTTAAATGCTTTGACAGTAAGGAATCTATTTTTAAACGAACTTAATTTTAATTAAAATTAACATACGGAGCAAATGCGTCATAAACGCAAATATGACGTCAGAGCTTGGCCACATTAAAACCTTAAAAATGAATCAGACCTTCAATAGCTCAACCTTTCCCAAAAAAAATGATTAGTTGATATTATTTGAAAGAGAGCGAAAGAGAAAAAAACAAGAGAGAAAAAACCGCCACACTTAAAACCGGTGCGCTGTCTAATTAGCTAACTTAACCAGTGTAAAATTGTGAATTCGCTATAATTTACTACGATTTGAAATGTGCAAGCAAACACATACACAAACATACACAACCGGTTGGCCTTGTCACATACACAAATGAAAACAATTGTAATAAAAAGACAATAAGCAAATATTTTGGACTTAGCCTCGTTTACCCGACGAAAAAAATCCGTTTGAAATTAAGGAAAAAAGAAACTTTTATAACACCCAAAATCCAGGTAGGTAAGAGTTAGATGAAAAAAGGCCACCGCTCCTGTTAAGTTCAGAGTGTAAACTGAAAAAAGATGGCAAAGTCGGACAAAACCTAAGCAAAGAGACAAATGGCAAATAACGAAATGAGCGAAATAAGAAACATTTTCCACTCACTCACTCATTTCGCACTCCTCTCTTTCTCCCACGCTCTTTCTCTAAATTTTGCCTACGCTCTTTCTCAAAACGAATACAGGTTAAATATGCTCAATTATCGTCTTGTCGCGTTGTTCACACGAAATGATTAGAAATAATTATTATTGATTTACAATTAAACAATTGAGAATAGAAAATATGAAATGTATCGCGTGTCTCACCGCAAACACAATTAGAAATAAATTTAAGCTTAATTGGAATATCAAATGAGAAGAGCTGTAATAGAAAATGATATCAAGTTTTCTATAACAATTCTATCCATTTCAAATAATGAGTTAATAAACAAAAAAGTGATATTTTTTTAAGTAATAAGCATATAAGAAGATATAAAAAGTGGAATTGTTTACAAAAAAATTTTTTAAAGCAAATTGAATTGTTTGTTTTGTTAATTTTCTATTATTCTAAGCTCTTTCATTAAGAAATTTCTTACATTTTCAAATGCTCTATAGAAATCATTTAAAATTAATATATATAATACATATATATTATTTACGCAAGAATATAAAAAAATTTAAGAAAGAATGGGTTTATTAAAAAAATTAATGAAATGTTGAGTTTTATATAAAAAATATATCATGCAAAGACTTCTATTCATTTGCATACAAATCTTGAATACAAACTAGATCAATTAATGGATATATATTTAGTTTTACTTTACTGAGTTTTGTTGTTAATACCTGAGTTCTGATCCGGATTGGGCGTTATTTTCCCGGTGGTTTTGTATTCCTTACAGAGCATGGAACCCATTGTGAATATTTGTTGTTGATTTGAGTATTTAGGTGTATATAACAAACTCGACAGCTGCCCGATGTTGTGTGTTACAGTTAGTCTACTTGAAAAATATATATTTTAATTGCATGTATAATATATATATATTTGTGTACAAACAAACCTAGATTGTTTAAATAAAGTGAAAACTAAACGATAATTTAAACGCAACCTGAAAAAAACATATAAATGTTAGTAATTAAAAGCTGGTTTTAAAATAGAATGCACACATTTAAATATTTTAAGTCACATATTTCTTTTAAATTTGCTATTTACACATCTCTAATAAGTTTATTTCTAAGGTAAGGGCATGTACTATTCGTTAGTTTGTTTTCACACTTCCTTTTTGTGCATTCTTTGGCATTGTGCCTTTTTGTGTGTTGGATTACGCCATATTTTCTAGTGCTTGTATTATCGTACGCATTCGTTATGCCGCAACACGTGTGCTCTCTCTCCCTCATTCAAGCCGTTACACTCGCTCGTTCTCTTGCGACTTCTAGTTCGTGATTCACAGGGGAGAAACCAAAACAAAAAATAACACAAACAAAAACAAACCCGGCGCGACAGACTGCTGGCATGCAACAGGTACACAAAATGATGACGCTGCAGCTTTGACTCTTTGAGTGTTGAGAAACTCTCGTTTCGTTTTAGGCGATTCTGCGATTTAAAGAGCACGTCCGTCGTCCGTGAGCTGCGAATCGAGTATGCTTCAAACAACAAAATATAACTTCGATAGTAAGCGACGACGGCGGCGACGACGTCGACGACGCCGCAAGTCAACTTGTACATGTGTATTGATTGCGCTGCCACATCCACAAACACATATCCATGTGTGTGTATATGTGGGGCGTTTGGTCAAAAAATTGGAGCCTATACAAGCGGCCAAGTTTCGCCCAAGCAGCGAGCCGCGTTTTGACCTTGTCGCCGCTCACCATACAGCAATAGCAGCAACAAATTTCATGCCCCTCGCACACTGCACGCGCCTGCCACGCCCCGACCCGCCGCGCTGCCCCCACGACGTTGATATTACCGGTTTCAAACTCAGGCAATTGCCAATTAACTGAGAACAAGCACGCCAATTGCCAGGTGTCTTTAAGCCTCCAACTGCAAGCCTAAGCTGCTGGCGGTTTGTCAGCTGCCAGTGTTCACTGTAGCAAACCAAATTGTTAGCCATAGATATTTTGGGCGTACAGTTTATGATATCAATCAAATGCTTATTTTAAGCTTTGACAAAAACAGATTTAAAATGAAAGTTAATTAAGACTAACGTACTTTAGTCGGCAGTGCCCGACTAGGGAATACCTTGTACCCGGCCGATCACCTGGCGTACTTGACGAGAAACACAGCCGCACACCCCGGCAAAAAAATGCTGCAAGCTGCGCATTGCACAATTGAGAACAACAGGTTATTCTAAGAATTCGCTGGGTTTTAATAAAAATAACGACAACATAGCTCTCAGTGTAGCATAACAACAAAAGTAGTTTAATTATTCAAACAAAACGTGGATTCATATCTAAAGTGTATCAATGCAATGCAGTGTGCTTTATTCCAACGCTTAACACATTCTTTCGGTAACGACATTTGTCAACTGCTTTGATGTGACAATTATAATATTGGGAAAATTTTGGACTATTAACAGTTTTTGGTATATTGAAAGCGGGTATGGCGCAGTCGAATAAAGCCGACTGCAATCTTCTCACTTGTTTTTATAGCGTCTTACCAATTAACAAGGACACTTGAGTATTGGGCAGGTTTATAAACATACGTACATATAACGATATCTAATGCTACTTGTCGATCTAGCTGCCAATTCACAATAAGTGAGTATTATTATGTGTTCAATTTTATTTGTTGTCTGTTTTTTTTTTGCTTGTTGTCGCTTTGCGCACTTGCTAGCACGTCGCTGATAAGGTGGCTTTGCAAAAATACTTGTAAGTCAATGGGTATTCCATAGGACATGATTGAGAGATCTAAAGGTTACGCAGAGCAGTTTTGACACTAAAGCGCGACTTAGAAGAGAGTGACGTCACACTATGGGTTTGCGGTGAGTATAGAGTATAGTGAGTATAGAACTTCAGAATGTGTACGTTCAAATAAGAGAATCTTAGCATAATATGTAGTTTCGATCGTGTATAAGGGTGCACTCCACAAAGAATAATTATACTTAATTATAGGCATTATTGTCATACATAATTGTATAAATAACAATTGTATCTACTGTTTAACTGCATTTGCTGCAGTTCACTTACATGTTGATGTATGTGTTGGCATGCCGGTTTTGTTTATGTACATAATTGCCTGACGTTTCGCAATTGTTGCTCTTATCGATACTCTATTAATCCATCGATACTTTTACATATCAGCTGCTTAACACTGTTAAATAATCAATCATCGTGCACGAAAACCATATTAACAGAAATTTCAGAAAAATTACCAATTTCAATTAAATTGTACACTTTTATGTCATTTTCAATAACTTTAAAATACGTTATCCTATATCTTTACTAGTTTTAATAATATTCACTTGTAAATTACAATTTAAATATTTCTTATATTACGGCAATAATAGAATATACAAACACATTTGCAATTGATAATTGACTGTTTTTTAATGTAATTGAAGATTTACCAGATTTAGCACGTTTTAACAAATTGAGTAATGCATTATTGGAGAAGCAATAAAATATTTGAGTAAATTTAATATTTGATAAAAAAAACGAATTGATATCGATAACTTTGTAATACAGCTGTTTAACACTGTTAAGTTAACAGTCGTTGCAAATAATGCTAACCGCTAGCCGGCAAGCAGCCAGTCACGAAATTTGCCGCGTTTTACCTCAGCTTTATTTATATCTAGTTTATTGCAAATAACAGAACAAAAAGCAACACACACAAAATGGATGGTAACTATTGCATTTTAATATATCACAAATAAGGCATTGCAAATAATACGATGCCGCAGCAGGTGTGGTCGAGGACATGTGGACGCCGTACAAGCGTCTGTACGATATATGTCAACTGGCCATAAGGAATCCGAACGAGGTGACATCCGATTTTGAGCTATGCCTCAAGAAGTACAAACAGAACTTTACAAACTTTCTGCGCAATCCGGTAAGTGGACACACGATCAAAATAACAATAAAAACATAACCTAAACCGCTCTTGAAACTCTGCACCTCCCCCCATTGTCCACTCGACTTCGCACTGTTGCGCAGCCCAAGAGCGAGAAAAGCCGTGCACATTTACGGAATACGCTTGTGGAGGGTGTTGTCCTTTCGGGGCAGACGCGAAAAGTGGAATTGTCTCAGGAACTGATCGACGAGGCAATTATCATATCCGATATGTTTGATCTGGATGAGATATTCGCTTTGGAGCTACTATGCACTGCCCAGCGTCAACAGATGCATCATCCCGGACTTCCACGCGGTCTTGTCGCTGTCCTGCTCTACTATGACGGTCGCAAGGCAATCACATGCACACTGCGTGACATGTTCCAGGCGGTTAGCGGGGTTTCCTGGAGCACCGAGCTGCCCAGAGAGGTAAGTAAATGGCTTAACAGCAAGTTATTCATATAGGAAACATAAATGTATGGCATTCTTTTGTAGATGACGGCGCTCATCAACAACTATTCCCAGAATCTGGTTGAAGATTCCAATATACTTGGACGTCTACTAGAGCTGCTCGCTGAAATGGACACGGAAAAGGAGGTGAACATTATGAAACAGCTTTATTTATAATTCTCAGTCGTTATAAGTGTGCAAGTCTGACAAGTTTATATATTCTTCATCGGAATCAACTGATGAGTAGTAGTCAGGATATCCGTCTATTTCCATGCAATTAGTTTCTCAGCTGTAAAGCTATTGCCATGAAACTTAGCACAGCTCAATTATTTTGTGTCTGTTAATACTTATAATAATACTTAATATTTATATTGAAATCGTCCGCATCGGACGCATCACTATATAATATAGCTGCCATCGTTCGTTTTTTATGCAAATTTGTTTGTAAATTTAACCTATTGAAAACTAACTTGGAAATTACTAGTCTTATAATGCTACTTAAATATTCGAAGAATTCAATCATATAGTTCCAATAGCAAATGCACAAGGGAATTCAATCTTGTATATAATCCATATCCCAAACATAATCATTACTTACAGATTATTTTACTGACCAAAAATCGAGCCTTTGGCTCGAAGAAGCACCAGAACCAAGTGCTGGGTCTCTACGAGGACACACGCAAAGCGCTGGCCATGGCCCTGTTCCATTGGTCTGCCCAGCGCGGCCTGCCCAAAAACATTGCCATACGCCTGCTGCAGCAATTGGCCAACGTCAAGTCAAACGATGCAGCTGGAAACATGGACGACGTGACGCTGATCATGCTGATGGCGCTGCTGTATGCCTACGACACGTCGGTGCTGTTGATCGCCGAATGCGATAGTCCGCACACGACACGGCTGCCCATACTTAGCGATCCGGAGTATGCTAAGTGCTTCTACGAGGCAATCTATGCGCAGAACAATTGGCAGACGCCACATCTGGATGCGCTAATCAAGTACAGCTTTGGCCTGACACTGGCCAGTTTGCGGCAGGCGCCCTGCGATTTGCAGGCCAACGTCGGCGCGATCATAAATCGCGATGAGCAGCTTATTGACGAGGCGCTGGCGGCTAATGTGTTCAGCTTCTTCTATCGCCAGCTTCTGGAGAAGAAAGTGGTCTATACGTGAGTGCGAGTGTGTAGAAGCGTAACGAAAGCATTTGCTAATTATCCCTTTTTTAATTGCATGCAGCACGGAGTTCATTTATCGTCGCCTGCATCTACTCATTACGGATTTCATTGATTTCATGCATGCCAAGGTCTCGGAGCTGCGCGGTCGTGCCGACGAAACGGCGCGCACGGTGATCAGCTTCCAGAACGAAGGACTTGATCCGCCGCCCAATCTGGACGTGAACTTCGAGCTGCTCATGCTCTGCGTGGCCAAGCTGTACGGCGATAAGCGTGCCACAATCACGCTATGCAACGAATACTGGGGTCCCATGGATGCGAACGCCGCAAACGCTGCCGCTAACTATGTCCAGAACAGCTCACGCGCCGTGTCCCTGTTCAAGTTCATACGCTTGGCCAGCGAACTGTTGCCGCAGACGCTGTTTAAGTCGTATCTGAAGATGATTGCGGGCCTAACGCGCACCGAATACGCGGCACGTTGCGCCTTCAATCTGCTCAAGAACTCTCAGCATCTGTCATCCACATATGCCGTCAGCTGGGATCATTTCTTCAATGCGCTCAACAATTATTTCAAGTAAGCCCCACAATACTGTGTTCATAAGATACAAAGTTGTAGATTGACTAAGTCTCACGCCGCAGCTGCGAAATTATAGTCGTGTATACCCGCTTTAGCAAATGAACTGCGGCTTAAAAGCAAGTTTCTATAGAAATATTAAATAAAAAACTTAGTTTTTTCTATGAAAGGATTAAGTTTTTTGTATGAAAAAATTTTTTGTTTTACAACAAAGATTAACAAAACTCGACAATTAAATACTTCAATGCTCCCTTATAGTGAGTATATGACTATAGCATATATTTTCATAATAACAATCGCTCAAAAATGAAAGCAAATATAAATTTTAAGATATTCCAATGAAAATTATTAATTACTGATGACATAATTTCTTTTAATATATTGTATGGATGAGAAATATCTTTAAATTTGTATATACTTATATGCCATAGAAACAAATGATCAAAGACTGGTAAATGAATGATAAAGACTTCATTTATTTTTTTGTTTTTTTTTTTTAATAAAAGATCTTATATTAGGTTTATATTAGGTATGCAAATATGCCATTATACTAGTGTTAAGTCCAGCAATTATTTAAGAATAATATGCTTATTCTTTGTAATCCTTTGCAGCAATATGCGTAAAGACTTCGACACGAACATATCGAATGCCGGAGACTCAATTTACCGGAGTCGCAGCATGCCGCGCAACATGACGCCGCGTGAAACGGAGCACATGGCCGCTGTGATGGGCATGATGCAGGCGGTGGCCGAGAACGATGAGATCTCGCGCATCATGATCTGCGAGCAGGCTAACTGGCAGACGGCGCAGGTGCTGCTCGGCTTGGTTGCCTGCTCGACGCCTGTGCTGCTCAAGGGCGAGATATTGTTTACGCTTGCGGCGCTTGGCCGTTCGAAGGAGACGGCACGCAGCATTTGGTTTCACCTGGAGGAGTCGCAGATAATACCCACAGTCACGATGCCCGTCAGTGCCTATGCCGAGTTCAGTCTGGCCGAGGAGATCGACCAAAACGAGAGCCGCCTCGAGACATACAAGTTGAGCCGCGGCATTCTTCAGCTGCTCTACACGCTGATGACAACGCACATGCCGCGCAGTCTTGGCTCCGGGCCGCGCAAGCCCGGCTACGATCCGTACTTGAAGTTCGTGCTGGAATCCATCTTGCTAAAGTTCTACAATCGAGCGTATAAGGATCCCACCGAGAAGTGGGAAGTAGGCGCGAAATGCCTAAAGCTATTGTATTTCCTCTTAGCCAGCTATCGGCCCAAGGCATCCGACTTTCTCGAGCAGCGCGACGATCAGCCCTATCCGGGCTATCACATTATGATCCAGCTGCAGGTGAAGTCGGACATGCTGCGTCTGGTGCTGCGCATCATTGAGGAGGCGCGCGAACGCCTCGACGATTACAATCAGTTCAACGGCAAGGAGCTGCTCGAGGAGTGCGCTCTCTACGGCCTGCTGCTGCTCGAGGTAGCGCTGGCCAAGCAGAACGCCTTCTTTGAGGCGCACGCAACGTCCAGCTGCTCGATTCTATTGCTGGGCCTGAATCGCATGCTGCTTGACCTCAATCCGCGCACTCGCCAGCCCGACTATGTGCTCAATATTGTCAAGTTCGTGACGTTCAACAGTTGGCTGCCGCGTCACGCTCTGGCCGCCATCAAGATCCTCAGCGCCGTGACCATGCTGCCCGATGTGGTCAGCCAGATACTGAATATGTACGATCAGGTGAGCAATGAGAAGCTGGAGATACGCCAACGTTTTGTCGAATGCCTGGAAATGGATATACGACGGGGCGCTCAGCTGGACGACGAGCTGCTCGATAAGTTTCTGGCCATCGATCAGTTTGGCTACGCGCTCGACACGAATCTCAACGAGACCGAGCTGCACATCGATCTGGAGGCGCTCGAGTTACGCAAACCTCAGAGCATTGAGCTGCAGATCAAGGAGGCAATCGTGCAGCTGTTCGAGTTGAACTTAAACCAGCCCATGCCCAACTTTGTCTACTTTCTACTGGGCATCGATGTCCTGCGCGACTTCCTGTCGAATGACAAGCAGCAACTTGGACTCGATGTCAATTGCTCCTGCATCAATTCGTTGGTGCTGCTCCTGGAACGCTATCTGGAGGTGAGTCTGAGTTTCTTCTCTCCGCTATTAAGCGCCATTTCACACTTAGTGATCATCACTCTCTTAATCCTTTCGTTTGCAGCAACAACGCCACAGCGAGGAATATTGCGAGCACACAGCTCACATAGTGGAGCGGATCTATCATCTGTTCCATGGATTGTGCGCCAATCGTCGCACCTCGGAGGCGGTTTTACGCTACTTCCGGCTGACCTGTAACGACTTCCTGCTGCGCCATTTGAGCGCGCTACCCTTCCGGCACTACGGTGAGGATCATGTGCTGCACGCGATGAGCCACCTGATGAACTGTGTATCCATCGAAATGAAGCTGGCCGCCACCTATGGCCAAACGACGCGCTTTGCGCTCCTGTCGGACATACTGCTGGCTGTGAACTCGGAGACGCAGCGCAACGGACATTGCCTACCGCTGGAGGTCGGTAACAATATGCTGACGCCGCCGACATCGAATCACTTTGGCGACGTGCTGCCCGGCCGCACCATGTTGCAGGCCACATCGTTGGGACTGCACGCAAATCGCCTGCTCGACTGTTTGGCACTGGAAACACAGACGCCCGTTCAGCCCACGCTGGAGTTTTTCGACGAGCGTCTCATGGTCAGCCTGCTGGTCGATTGTGAGTCGAAGGGTCGCAATGCCGGCGCCGGCATGATAAACGTCCACAAGCTGCACGACATTCTTCACGACGAGCTGCGTCACGTCCAGAGCACCATTGCCAGCGGCCAGCGCAAGTCCATTATCGATGAGATTACCGTGCTGCTGCAATATGCCATCCAGCTAAATGGAGTGCGAATGCAACGCTTTGCCACATACAGCTTTATGGGCGCCTGGTGCAACCTAGTCCAGGTGATGTTCAGCATTATGCCCGACACTGTGCTGCCGGTCAGTGTGCGCAAACAGCACATTATCGATATAATTGAGAAGATAATGCTGAAGGTGGAGCCGCAGCAGCCGCTGCTCAAGATCTCCATACAGGTGACGGACACGACGCTGCTGCTGCTGGCCAATCTGCGCCATTGCTACTATCAGCTAGAGGATCAGCGTGCGCTTGACGAGCACGGCAGCGTCGTGTGTCTCAGCGAAATGCCCAGCTCGGTGGACCCAGCCAATCAATCGAAGAGCGGCGGCAACAGCCAGCCAAACAATCACAATCACATTCAGAACAACATCAGCAGCATGGGGAACATGAACAGCAACAGCTGCAGCAACAGCAATCTGCGCTTCATTCTTAAGCGCCTCATCGATTGGATTATGACATGCGAGGTCAAGTCACAAAAGCTGAGCATCAATCTGTACGGCTCGTTGCTGAACTGTTTGCGCATTGTGAAGCGCGTTCGCAGCGAGGAGCAAATCGAGTACAATGAAAAGTGAGCTCAACTAATAACCAAGCAATTCTCAATAGTTAATCCGTTTTAATTACGACCACTTTTAGTTTCTTGGCGCGCACGGACAACCATCAGACGTGCGACCGCATGCAGCCGGCGGCCGAGGAGCTGCTGCAAAAGGAGATGGCAGCGGAGATCATCAGCAGTATGGGCGAGAAACTGATTGAGACTATTTGCCATGATGCGATTACGGGGCACGATGTGTGCAGCATGCTGGCGCTGTCCTGCCTGGACATCATATCGGAGCTGCGAGCATTTAGCACGCTCAGCGATACGGTCGCAACGCGTGGCTATCTCAAGCACATACTTAACAATCTGTCCAAGTCCGATGAGCAGCTGTGCGAGGTGCTGCGACCCGCGCCGGACAATCTGCGCCAGCTGTTCGTCTACGAGTCCTGCATGGCGTTCCTTACGCAGACGGCGCAAACGTATCAGGGCGCCACACTGCTGCTGGCCGAAGGTGCGTTAGGTGTGCTCTCCAACATGACCATCTATGATATGCAGCCGGATTTGAAGAGCAGCGAAATGGAGCGAAAAAACCCAGGTGATTTTATGCCCGCCATCGATGCACGTTTCCGATCCATTCTGTTGCCGGCGTTGTCGCTGTGCGACAGCGTCATTGACTCACTGGGCGTTGGCAACAATTCGGCATCGCTGCAGGTGCTTAACTTTCTGTTCTCGCACATCGACATGATCGAGGGCATGCTGCGTGCCGCGTCACCATTCATGGACCTCGACTACCTGAAGCTGCTGGCAACGCTGACCAATCTGTTTGCACGCACCACCATTCACGACGTGGTCACCGTCGATCGCTGTCTGAATGTCTATCACGATGTCGAGATGAGCAATCGTTTGAGTCGCCTGCAGCAGCTAATGATTGTGGTCTTTGGCCGCTTCACGATCAATGAAGCGACAATTCGCCGCATGCTGCACCAGGAGCGCACCAAGCCCGATCTGCCCGACTTGTCCGAAGAGCAAAAGAGTCTGCATGTGAAGTACTTTTTGCACATTACCGCAAATCTGTCGCTATTTTGCCGTCACGCCGTCACCAGCCACGTTCGCGACGGCATCAGCTCCAAATATCTGATCACAACAATGATCAATGACATAACACCGCTGTAAGTTAAGGTAACCTCCGATTATATAAAAGCTTAGTTAAAACCTTGTTTTTTCATAGCTCCGGCAAATCGGACTGCAAGAAACTGTCTGTGGTCATGCAGACCATACTAAATCAGCTGAAGGGCTCCATTGCCTATTTCTTGTCGCAGAAATCCATTGCCGACAACCTGGTGCAACAGCGCGCTTCACTGCCCAACATTACATTTGGACCAAGCGGTAAGAATAGTTTTTAATTAGCCCTAATTAAAACTCGTCGCTATTGAGATTCGTAATCAAACTCAGATCCTATTTTAACATAGACTCAGTAATTGACATTTGTAAATGGTAAATAGGATAGAATTAGAAAATACATTTTGTTTACCTAAACTGAGTGATGGATATATTTGGCCAGTGGAAAGCTATTGAATAGTTCCTTTTGTAGTGTCGTTTAGGACTTTAATAACTGATTGAATATTGTAAACAGTGCTTAGCCTAACAAACTGAAAATTAGTTCTATTTCGACCTACACTGATTGAAAAATAATTTATTTTATTAAAGAGACCATTTAAACGTAGACTGATTTGTTGACGTCTATAAATTTTGGAAAGCTAAGGCAATAATATGAAATAGGCATACCTTTAACTAGACAAACTGGTGGACAATTGTAAGAAATAGAAAGCTAACGATATACATAACTTTTCGACTTACACCTGAACTGATTGATGGAAATTTAAAGCAAGTGAAATGTTATTGAATAGTTATTTTTGAAGTCTCATTTAGGCCACCACCGATTTATTGCCATCCTATATACAACACCACTGATTGATTTTGAAATATAATTTCAATGGGAATACATAATATTTAGCCAACAAATGATAAATTAACTGATAAATTTAAGGATAGGACTTTAGCAAAATTTTAAGTAGTCCTTTGTAGACCTCAACAGATGTGCTTGCCTGAATGATGATCAACGCACAGCCCAATCCTAGTAAAGCTAGGTAGCCATAATTTGGATATCTCTTTATTTCTATAAAACTACTAATTACTATATTTTTAATGTTGCAGGCAAGCAAAACTTTTTGGAATTAAGCCAGCGCCACAATGAAAAGCACAACGAACTGTTGCTGGCCGTTTTCATAGCCGAACAGAATTTATATCTACTCTGGATACATTTGGACTTCTATTTCCGCAATGCGGTCATCTATTCCCAGGAGAATCGCTCGGCCATCAACGAGACCAGTTTGGGTACGTTTAAAGCTTACACTTTTATGGAATACCTATAGTTAACACTTACAATTTTTTTTTTACCGCAAAGATCCCAACAATATGTCGGTGCTAAATGCGTCGCAGGACGAGATAACGCAGCTGAAGCAACTGCTCATATCGAGTTTCAATGAAACCTTCTGTTCGCAGCTGTTGGCGGCCAGCGAGGGTTATACGCTCAAATGCAAGAACTTCAATTCCGCCCTGATGCGTCGCGTTAAGGCGCTCGTGCAGTTTGCTCCACAAGTCTCCTAATGTATTATTATTTTACATATTAAGATTTTTGTTTCACAAGCTATCATTACAAAAAATACAAACCCATCTTACGTCTGAATAAAACTTGTCTAACGAAATACTTGCTTAATCTAATACCAATTAAAAAATAAAAGTAAAAATTTAATATTATTTCAAATTTGGTTTGTTTTTAATTTAGTTGCTATCTCCCTCTAATCGATGCTTATTAAATACCTATACACTTGACATTCACCTGGCTTAGGACATAATTTTAATAATTATACATATTTTACTTTTCTTTAAAAAACACAACTTTTGACTTTTATTCAATTTATTTTAAATTGTATGCCCTTATATCTTTGATTTTTGTACTATTTAAACCAATAATACATGTACCATCGAATCTGATAACTAATTAATCGATTAATTTGAAGCCGCGTACCGGCAACTATTTGAATTCTGCTATTCATTTGATAACAGAGATACAAGTTCGATCTGATAACCTTTAACAGTCAGCTTACCAGTTATAAGCATTAATTGCAGTAAATCCCTATTCATTTGTCATTTTTAACAAGTTAATGTTAACCACACAAAAATTTGAGATAATTAGTCAAATATAACCTAAGTAATCGCACGAAATTTACAAAATATTTATCCTGGTAATAAAACCCTCTTTCTGTCTAGTATAAGCTTGCAATATTCTTGGGCTAAAGAAATTTACCATTATTTGCCATTTTCAAATGCAAATAGCGCGCGCAGCTTAATTAATTGATGACAATCGTTGTTGTATCGACTGCTTAACACATTAGGGAATATCGATAAGGTAGCGACTATGCGATGAATTGTTGCACCCCTATAGAGCTGCTCTCTTTTTTTATATCCGGTTCACGCAATTGGTTTGTTTCGCGATTTACTCTAACATTTTTGCACTTAAATAATACTATTTGCAATATATATGATAAACGTACACATAAAACTAGTGCAACAAACCATTATATAACAAGAAACTCAGTGTAGAAATGTTAATGTGCTTAAATGGCGCCGATGTTGCCAAATTAATTTTTGTTATTTTTGTTTTGTTTTGGTTTTGTGGTGTAGTAGTGCTCCTCAATGTTTGTTATGTAGATGATATGATTGTGTTGGTCATGAATATAACTAAATTATACAATTGCCTGACAATTTCAACTTTTTTCCAACAGTTCCTAAAACAGAATGGCGCCCAGAAAAGCTAAAGTTCAGAAGGAGGAGGTGCAAGTGCAGCTTGGTCCACAGGTACGCGACGGCGAGATCGTCTTCGGCGTTGCTCACATATATGCCAGCTTCAACGATACCTTCGTCCATGTCACGGATCTCTCTGGCCGCGAAACTATCGCTCGCGTCACCGGCGGCATGAAGGTGAAGGCCGATCGTGATGAGGCCTCACCCTACGCTGCCATGTTGGCCGCTCAGGTAAAATTCTCAAATAAACAACAGTTTGCGCAGTGCAATTCAAATACTATATTTTAGGATGTCGCTGAGAAGTGCAAGACTCTTGGCATTACTGCTCTGCACATCAAACTGCGTGCAACCGGCGGTAACAAGACCAAGACACCCGGTCCCGGTGCCCAGTCGGCGCTGCGTGCTCTGGCCCGTTCATCAATGAAGATCGGTCGCATCGAGGATGTTACGCCTATCCCGTCAGACTCCACACGCAGGAAGGGTGGTCGTCGCGGTCGTCGTCTGTAAAGCGCTTAAACTTGGCGGTGCATTTGTTTGGCTGCATTGTTTTGTTTAAAATATGCTTGCACCCGATAACCGTGTGCGATGATAAACGGAAGAGAAAATCAACATAAAGCGCTGACGCTTACATAAATATATAAATACATCTGATAATGTAGAAATAAACGAATTGAAACATGACTTGTATTTATTAATTGCCATTTAACATTTAAAGGCAAATTGATTTATTTTGGTTGCCATTTAAAGGCAAATTAAGTTATTTTGGTTGCCTGCTGTTAGAAGATAGAAAATACCGATAGGTATAGTCGATAGCAGTATTCGCTAATCATCGGTATAAAAAATAATGAGAGTTGGCAAACGGTTTTAGCTTAGTTTGTGTAATTTACTTAAGATTATTGGCAAATTATGCCGTGCATTTTTATTTCAATTGCAACGTTTTAATGTAAAATAAATAAAATGAACAGCTATTCGATACTGAAATGCCACCTTGCTTACGGATCGTAAATCGATAAATGTACACTTTGATGCGCTCTTCTTCTTGTGCGTGCCAACGCATCGCTGTGACTGGCAGTTTTACAAGAACCACATAGCATTGCAGAGATAAAATTCACATATACAGAGACTGTGTAATTTCAACATACAAGAGCAAGCGAAATTCTGTCGAAATCAAGCACGTTTGTGGGTACAAAACAAATACAACAACATAACTGATACAAATGAATTATTAAACACGGGCAAATGCTAACGTGCAAAAGTTACTGATATTGTAATTGGCAAGTTCATTGCACGAATAATATATTTGGTTATATCCATACATATAACTTCATGTGCCTGTGTGTGAGAGTGTGTTCGTGTGCAGTGAGCATGTATGTGAATAAGAAATTTGCAAACTCGATAAAACATCGTGCAATTTAAGTGCCAGCCTAACATACGAACATTTAAAATATATAAAATTTTCTCTATATATCAATTGATTTATATTTATATATAATATATATTTATATATGATATATATATATATATATTTATATATATAGATATGTATATGCATATGTATGTATGTATATGTGTGTGTATGTACAATGTATTCGTGTTTCTCCTGCCTGACAGCGCATAAGCTCTCATAGGATGTTCATAGATAATAGTAGGTCGGGCAAGCAACGTCAAGAAGCAGAAACCGAAACAGAATCTGAACCATAACCGGAGCGAGATGTGAGAAGAGTTTAATAAAAAAAAAAAGAAAAAAAAATCGAAAAAACAATTGATGAAAAAAAACACCTAGCCATAGCAAGTCAAGTGCTGTTTTGGTGTTGTTAAATTTTTTGTGTGTGTTTGTTTTCTATTCTATTCTTATAATTTTTATTTTATTTTGTATTTTCGTAATTTGGTGCGTGCAGCAAAAATTTGCAACATCTTTTTTGTTCACAATATACATACATACATTTATATAGATAAAAATATATATATATATATATATATATATATATATATATATATAGATATATATATATATATTTAAATATTAATATATACATACATACATATGTATAACAACAAAACGCTGGACAGCATTTTTTGTTTTTTTTTTTTTTGGCAATTCTTAAAGCCAAACACAGAAATCCCGCAGTGTAAATCGAGGTAGCGGCAGCAGCATAATATAAAGAAGAAGAACCAAAAAAGAAAACTTGTTTGAAACAACCAAACGCAAGACGGGCAAGACAGCGACGAAACAAGAAGCTAAAAGGCAAAAAAAAAGAAAAAATCTTAAACTCAAGCTGAGACGTGCAAAGCAAAGCAGAAACAGAAGCAGCAGCAGCAGTTCAGTCCGTCCTCTGCCCAAAAGACAGCGAATATCGAACGGATAGATAACGATAGGCAATTGACGATAGACGATATCACAGCTGTGTGCACGGCTGCGGCAGCGACATCAGCGATAACCATAACACAGAACAATAGAGCAGCATGGATGAAGATGACAACATATCCAATGCTGATATAAGTATTGATGACGATGATGAGGATGAACAGCAACCGCAGCAACAACAGCTGCCGCAGCAGCAACAGGAAAACAGACAACAGCGCGATCGTGCTGAACTTGACGAAGTAACTGCATATCCACAACATTTTCAGCTAGCTAATGTGGCTAGCAGCAGCAGCAACAGCAGTAGCAGCAGCTCCAGCAGCGGCATCACCATTCCGACACCTGCAACAGGCCCCACCAGCACATCGCCATTTCATGATTGGGATACACAAAGCAGCACAACTGCTGCTCGCGGTTCCGGTGGTGCCCAGGCAAATGAGGAGGAGGCTAACGATGCCGGCGCCGGCAATGTGGGCGCTAAGCCGAGCTTCTTTTTCGGCACCTCTTCGTTTATATTGCGCAGCCGAAAGGAGGTGGCCGCCCTAATCAATACGGAATGCTGCCGTGGCAGTCCAACCCCAGATTTAGATTCCATAATGGATACGCTCTTCAATCCCGGCACGCCTATCGATAATCCAGACAACATTGAATGGATACGCTGGCTAATTGCCGGCGGTCGCACACCCAAGGAGTTTGTCAAAATTGGTGAGTAGCAATCAATTAAGTATTTACTATTACTCTCGCAATAACAAATTGCAATACATCATTTATCGATAAGTCATTGGCAGCAAAATAATAACTATCGTTAAGCAGCTGATCGCGGAAGTCGTTGCCCCTGAAAATTTGCTCTGCGTGTATATGTGTATGGGTATTGGTGCATACCTGTACGCTTAATATATGTTGCCGTGTGTATGAGTGAGAATTGGTTGTAGGGCATGGTATATGGCACGCAAGTAAGCAAGAAGGTGCAAGCAGCGTGACAATGCAACGCCATGGTAACAAGAAACAACAAAATAAAAAGCATTTATATATATACAAATATAAATATATGTGTATTGTGTGCTTGTGTGTGCATGTACATAAATACAGCTCCTAATCAAGACCACTCACACTGTGCCTGTCACACGCATTTCGTTAACTTTAGCTCATTTAGCACAAATTTAATCTGGCAACATTATCTATTTACTGTGCCTGTGCCAGGCAGCGTGCGTCGCGAACATTGGCAACCCTCAAATGGCCGCCGCTGTCCCACTTGTCAAACGCACGCATACATGCACATGCTTAGCTGTTGCACCTTGTGGTTGTCAGCTGTTATTCAGCTTCGCCTTGCGTAATGCTTCCGCAGCATCCGTCCAAATAAACGCAGCTGTATGCGACTGCGAATGTGTGCATGCGTGTAAAAATGCGACTGAGTAGCCACCCTTGTCTGAAGCAACCGCTCTCTTGGGCTCTCTTTTTCAATTTAATTTTTTGTTCGCTTTAATTTACCGAGACGCTTTGTCTGTATGCGCATAAAAAAGAAAATCATTTCAAACAATTGCAAAATTGCAACTGAAAACGCTACGTGCTAGTGCCATGGAAACACACACACTGACGTCTTGACAGTTGCAAACACACATGCCCGGTACAGTGGGAAAAGTTTATTGACCGTCATTGTTGTTGATTTGACAATTGTTGACACGCCATGTTTCATGCACAGTGCAGCAAGCAAAAGATACATACACATACACACATGCATACATAAATATCGCACACAATTTACATTATAAATGCCGGCTTTAATAGCACGGTGCAATCTGAATGTATTTCGCTCGCTCTCATTTTGTTCCACTTTTTTCGATTTTTTTGGGCCTTGCAGTTGCTTGTTGACCGTTATTGTTGCTTGCAATAACACATACATACACACCCATGCATACATGTGGCACATTGTAAATTGCTTTTGTTTATTCAATTCGATTTAAAAAAAGTCTTCAAATGCTCGTTTAATCGAACTTTGAAAACAAAATGCGAAAATCGGCTAGTCATGGCTGCGACAGTCTAGGCAGCTAGCAAGTGGGAGAGGCGCACAGAGTTGCATGGCAAACCTGTCGATCGCCATTGCCAGACCATTTAACAAATTGTCAATCAACTTTACGGTTTTGCTGCTCTAGGTGCTCTTGGTTTTGTTATTGCTCCCGCCGCCCGTTTTCATATGATTTCCTTCCGCATTGGGTTGACCTTTTCGCCGAGGCCCAGGCAAACAAAACTCAAAGACAAGTCACGCAACCAAAAGCAAAACTTTTAATATGCCAGCAGCAGTGAGTGCATCATATTTATTTTTGGAACTTAATCAAATCAATAAAAAATGACCGTATCAACAATAACAAAAATACAGCAACCATTTTTTTTTGTCTCACGCCCATTTCAAACATTGCAAAACTTTAGGGGTCGATACCGTTTGATATTTGTATGCTATCCATTTCAGCGATGGACGAATAATGTATTAATAACGCAATCATTATTTGCTCCAGTTATTTAAATAACAATTTTTGTTCCACAAGAATAAACAACAAACAGATCAACTTAACAGCTGTTTACATAAATAAATAACGTGCTCTGATGAAAAGATCTTTAGATACATCTTTAAGTTTACTTATCAGCTGACGGGCTCGAGATTAATGTTGTCTTCGATCAATATTCAAATATCGAAAGATTTCTTGTTGGTGAGCAATCACTTTATTATTTATTGCACTAAGGGATTTTAAAATATCAGTAAGTTAAAGATAAGAGATAGCCAATTTCACATTTTGCTTTTCTATAATTCTTTTAAGTGGATGAATGGATACATGAATTAAATGATTGTTTTATTTTATTTAGAAGCACTTTTAAGGGGTTATGACATCTACAAGTATCCCAGACGGAAATACTAGGCTTTTCAGTTATACAATTTTTCAACATTAGTTTTCAGGTCTTTATCGGTATTGTCAGCTTTTTCAAAGCCCAACAAATAATATCGATATTTCGTTTACTGAATATCCAAATATCGATAACTTGAAGTTATCTCAAACTTTTTAAATGTAACACTTAATGAATTTCAATGAACAGTTTACTTGTACTTCCTTTTATTTGTTTAAAAAAGCTTTTCGCTTTTATCAGCTTGTTCAACGCACAGCAATTAAAAATTCTACCAAGTAGCCAAATATTGATCAGACAAGCGCTAAACGTATTTTTTAATTAGTATACTTATCTAATAATATCCTTCCTTTTTTTTCACAGTTCGGAGCTACGACAATCACGCGAAATGCGGCCTGGTCTGGGTGCCACATGTGGTGGCATATCGGTGTCGCACCTGTGGAATATCGCCGTGCATGTCGATTTGTCGGGACTGTTTTAAGAAGGGCAACCACACCAACCATGACTTCAACATGTTTTTGTCACAGGCAGGCGGCGCCTGCGATTGCGGCGACACATCGGTAATGAAGGCGGAGGGCTTCTGCAGCGACCACGGCATCAATAATCGCGTTAATCGCGATCCGGTGCCCAACAATCTGCTGGCTGTGGCCGAGGCCATTATGCCTAAGTTGCTGTTCCGCCTGCTTCAGCATTTCCGGGAACACAGCGACGCCTCGCTGCAGGCGCATACGGTTACCTCGTACTCGTGCGAGGCATTTGCCAATATGCTAATCGATTTGAACAACATGGGCGAGATAATGCGAAAAGTAATGACACGCACGCTGATCAACGCCGACGTTTATTCGTATTTCATGGAGACACCCTGCCAGGATACACCCAACGGGCGTTTCCTTAAGGCCAATCGCGAGAAATACGAGGATGCGGTTAATCGCTTTCCCAATCCGGAGCCGCCCGATGATTATCGCGACTTGCCGGCGCTGGGCAAGAAGCTTGTGCACACAACACTCTTAGAGGAGTTCATCTTTTGGACATTCAAGTTTGAGTTCCCACAGACTTTGGTTTGTTTTCTACTCAACATGTTACCCGATCAGGACTACAAAGTAAGTTTAGTGAAAAAACCACAAATGCATTATTATTAATCTGCTTAACAGCTTTAGCTTTAACATTCAGAAAAACAGCTGATTTGAATGCAAAATGGGCAGCACTTCCTTGAGATTGCATCAGCTATCGATAGCTTATCGAATTTAATAAACTATAAATTGCCATGTTTATTTTCTCTTTTAATTCTAGGAACATCTGACACGCACTTTCGTAATGCACTACAGCAGGATTCCATCAGTGCTGGAGATGTCACGTGACCCGGATACTCTCAGCAATCGTGTCGTACATATGAGCGTGCAGCTCTTCTCCAATGAAAGTTTGGCCCTCAAAATGGTCAACGAGCTGTCGCTGCTGCATGTGATGATCATCAGCTTGAAGTTGATGATGTCTAAGATACTCATACAGAATACTTTGCATGGTGAGTGTTTCTCTTTCTCCTCCTCTCTCCTTATCTTTCTCAGCTTGAGTTAAACACGAACACGAGGAGACACGACTTGACACAAAAAGTTTCGCACAACACGACTTAAAAAAAACAATTTAAGAAACAATTTCAAATAATCAATTCAGATTCGTGAAACATTGCCTTAAAGAGAAACTTAACATGATATGAAAACGTAAAACTATTTAAAATAAGAAATTTTAAATATATTATTATTGCAAGTGGCCTATAACAATCATTAACTGATAATTCATTGTTCAAATTATTAAAAGTAGATATACATTCAAAAAGAAGAAGTCGTGCTAATGCTTTCTTGCGTTTTAAGAAAAGATAATCCTTCACCAAATTCTTATTTAAGCCCTATTTAAATATATATTTATTAAATGTCATCTTGTTTCTTTTCCACGCTCAGATCCCACTAAGAACTTTCACTTTGTGATCGACTGTACGCGCCAGGTGATGAAGGATCACTGCTATTGGCCGCTTGTCTCTGACTTTAACAATGTGCTGTCGCACGAATCGGTCGCATTGGTATTTCTGCGCGACGATAATCTGATCGATATGTGGTTTCAGTTCCTGCAAATGCTGCAGGGCATGAATGTCAACGTTCGCGAGACTGTATCGCATGTGGAATTCGAGCCGAATAGCTATTATGCGGCCTTCTCGTGTGAGCTGGAGGCTAGCGCCTATCCAATGTGGTCGATTATATCGCATCTGCAGGATGGCACGCACGCCCATCTCGCCAAGAAGATCATTAACTATTGTGTTACGACGCTGCACGAGTGGATCGATTGCATATACTTTAGGGAGCCAAAATTGTCACTGGTAAAACAATGAAATCTTTACAATAAAATCACTTACTTTAATATTGTACTCTCATTCAACTTGCAGGAGGAAATGATGCAGGCCTCATTTCACTTTCCGCTACATCGTTATCTGGCCGCCTTTGTTTGCCAAGCGGTCACCAAAATGGGCATCAGTCTTAACGATGTGCTGCCCTCACGACCCGAGATTTTACCCCTGCTAATGATACATCCGTTGCGTGTCCAGGTGAGTTCCATACAGCTTCATATATATTAAATATCGGTTGTGGGTAAACGTTGGGTAATCAATATACATACTTTATAAAATCAACCAGCAAAAAGCATTTCTTAAGCAAATTCCCTTTGGTTAGTTTTTTACATGGGCGACTTTAACTTAAACTCGTTATACATTTAAATGAAATCTAAGTAAAATTTTAAAACGTGTTACAAGCGATAGTTATTTTATTGTTTATTTGATAAATAAAATATCTTCAAATTTACCTTATAGGCAGTCAATGTCAATTGTATTGGCCAAAGTTGTAATCATATTTCTGTTTTAAAACGGTTCGCTTCAAATCCAATTGAGATCTTCGAAATATATGTTAGCCAAAATGTTATTTATGTTATTTACCAAGCTATCGATATGAGTATAAAAACTTTTACCACAGATTAAAGAAGCTTTAGTCAATTTAATATCTATATAATTTCAATACAAAAAAAGACCTTTTGCCTTTTTTTTTTTTTGAATAAAATATTGCCAATTTAAAAATACTTCCAATTGAAAAATCATTAAAAGAAAACAATAAATTTAAATGTCAAATCAAAAAAATTTAAAAAAAGCATACGCTAATTGCAATTTATAAAGATGAATAGAGAAGGTAAATTTGACATTTACTTTAACCTTATGAACCCGGGTGGTTAATTATGTTATTGTAAAACATAAACTCGATATTTAGTAAAGTAGAGTTCTAAGTTCTATCCGCAAGAGTATTCAAACTTCGTCAACCCAAAGTTAACTTTAACATTAGCAGGAAACTTTTACAATTACAGAGAGAGAAAAAACTTACTGTTTATGTTTAAATTTATTTTGTTTTTATTACATAGGCATTTATGTATTTTTATAATCTGATTTGTATTTTGTTTATGGCTTAGTTTCTAATTAATTGTTTATATTTAATTATTGTTTTTTTTTTTGTTGACATAATTTGTGTATTTGTATTATGTGGTTTTTTTTTCGTGGCGTTTTGGCTTTTGTTCGTGACAAAAAGTGTTTTATTGATTATCGATAAGAGGAAATTAGATAATTACACCTACAAATAAGAAAGCTATAATATAAACTGAGAGATAGGGGACACGAATTTCGTGTCGCCACAAAATAATCCCCATGTTTCGTGTGAATCCTGATCCTCTGCTAAGATTCAGTTGTTCGCCTTTGGCACCTGAACATGCGGCGTAAAATCGTAGGTGATGATTTTGGGCGCAAGAAAGCCGCCGTAGCCGGGTCGCCCCTTGTAGTAGATGCCGATGCCGGCAAGCGGCACCGGCGGATTAGATGTCACGTCCTGTATATCCATAAATGGCACGGTACTCTGCGCCGCATCCTTGTCCATGCCCGAGTTAACAAATTCAATGTACTGATTATGCTTCGAGATCGGTAGCGATGTAACCACTGAACGTGTCGGCACATCGGCATTGTAGATGTTTAACTTTTCCCTGTCAAAATGCATTTAGATTGAGAATATTTTGTACTTATCCTTTATGCTTAATTAAAATTTACCTGCGTTCACCGCTGACATCGGTATTATCATTGGACTTCCAAAAGTGATTGACCTCTGGGCGGATGAGTTCGCCCTTCTGGAAGTCAAACTCGTTGAGACGCGCCTCAAGATTGAGATGAGCGCCTAGTACGCGAAAACGTACGCCCGTCACCACAAAACTGGTGTCAACCGCATGCGTAATGTCATCCAAATCGATGGAACGACTCTCGTAGCTCATCATGTGATAGTCGACGCCTTTGGTTACGCTTCTGTCGTAGATCTTGTACTCATGGACGGGTATCCAGGCTAGGCTGCTGGCATTGATGCTGCCGCGTGGCAACAATTGACCCTCCTGAATTTGCAAATGAAAGACGCGATTTTTCTTCACAAAACGCAGACCGGTGACCACCCTTAAGGAGAAGTAATCGATTAGAAACCACAAATAAATGAGCATATTTGACTTTTGTTCACTCACTTGTTCTGCTTGACATCCGAGATGGTCTCGCGCAGATTGAAGAAGCGATCTGACTTCAAGCCCTGCTCGTCGCACAGGCAGAAACAGTAGCTGCAATGCCAGATCAGATAGCGCCACCAGCTATCCACCTTGGTGGTGCCGCGCGGACAGCTGCCACGCTGGCCGAGCACGCGTCCATTCTCGTACTCGATGTACTCGTAGCGACGGGCGCTATTCATTGGCGATGGGCACACCCACATGTCTGAATCAACAAACTGGCAATTGTACAGTTTGCCGGTGCACTTGGGCTGGCGGGCGCAGAAGAGCTCCTTGAAGCAACCCTTGCTGCTGGTGGACTGATAAAAGGCACATGTCTCGCGGCACGTCTCGTCGCTGTTGAGGTCCACCTCGTTCTCAATGTAGCCCTGTAGAAGGCGCGTCACCTCGTCATAGCTAACGTTCAGCTTGAAGTTCTCGGGATCGCAGCGCCAAACAATGCGATCGGAACGTTGCATCACCTCCTTGAGCAGCTTAAGTGTGCGCTCCGTGCGACGCTCGTAGTCGCGTCGCATCAGTTCAGCCTCCTGGGAGAAGTTGCCGCGCCCATAGACGCGCAGTATCATCCAGGAGAACTCCATCATTGTATAGCCCTTCAGTTCGGTCAGCGCGATGTCCGTGTACAGTGAGTACACAAATTGCTGCGGCGATTGTTTGGTACGACACATTTCATCTACCGATACCTGATAATGCAACAGGAGAGCACATAAATAAACAAATTTATAATATAATGATTCGGTGAATGGTATTTAAAACCAGACTATTTAGTTACGATAAAACAATGTTATCGATAACACAACTTGCGCAAATATGCATTCCAACTATGGGTGAAAAAGAGAAAGAAAATATAAAGCATTGCCACCCATTTTGCTGTTTCGTCTAAACTTCTGTTGACGTTATTCAACTCTATCGATAACACATCTCAATTACACTTATGCACGAAATGCGACCATAAGTTCCAATTAAATGCATTGCAAATACAAGTGGTAAAATTTTTGCACACACACACAAAGTATCTCTCTCGCTCTGATATTTACATTCCATATAAACAATATCTAGATTGGCTGGCGTTCCGTTTCCGCTGTGTCGTTATATTGCGCGCGCGCGTGTGTGCGTGTGTGTACAAACAAAAATACTTGCTGATAAGCAATCACAACACTTGAGCAAGCGAGAGAGCGAGCTTAATGGAAGCAACGTGTAAATAAAGTGCATGTAAAACATTTGGCAAATGCAATTACAATACAAACACAAAAAAGAAGAAAAAAACACATTAATAACTAACCACCATCGCCCTGTAGTAAACAGTTTGTTTAACCATAACTGCCTCGATTTCCTGGAATATTTTCGACATCGAAAATATTCGATCGTTGCGTAATACTTTGTCAGTTAAGTTGAATATGCCACGATTCTCCAGATTGTTGCTTGTCTGAGGTTTTAATAAATTCCGCTGATAGAAATTGAGAAGCATTATTTATTTATTTTTTTGTTATTGTTGTTTGTTTTTCCTTTATACCTTAAAATCATCAAACATTTCATTTACAAGGGCTAGTTCGGACTCCAACATCTTCCATTCATAATGTCGCATAATATCATACTGTTGACTGGCGAATTGTCGATTCATCAAAGGTTTATTGATAAATTCGCGATGGTTATTGTAAACCTTGCTCAGCTGCGTCTCTCGATTATTTTGGCTATTGGCCGTCTTGTTCAGATATTGCCATAGACTGCGCTCCAAGCTAATATATTCGATGCGCAGGGCATCCACCTCCGTGACGGGTGTGCGGTGCCCATTTGACTGCGCACCAACAGCGACGACGACAGTCGACGGCAGCAGCAGAAGCAGTGGCAGTAGCAGCAACAATTTTATCAGTGACATTGCTTTGCTCTTGCGCGCCATCTATTGCGCAGTAAACTAAATTCAATGTTGGGGATTTCCTTCAATTTCTTTTGCTTTTTATGATTTTGATATTCAGCTCTTTTTCTTTATGGTTTCCTGTTCTTGGCACTGTTTACACTCTGTGTCGCGTTCCTATTCTGCGAACAGCAAAAAAAAACAATGCTGAGCTTAAAGCGTTGCCAGCCTTTTCGAACAAAGACTGCCTCACTTAGGTTCGTACATATGCCCGTATGTGTGTGTACACGTTTAGTTATTTATTTATTTTTTTTATTTTCTTGCTTTCTACACGCACATTGTCTTATTCGTTCACGCGCAATGCTATTTGTTAAATTCCAATTTTAATTTAGCTATGTTGGTTTCGAAATACTGCCATTATTTATCACTTTTTTAAATAATTTTTGCGATTTATTTAAGTGGTTAAGTTGTACGCTTTAAGCTTTGTGTCGCTGCTGTTGCTGGTTGTTTAGCTACTGTTTTCTGCTTTCGGCCGTTCTGCTGGCTTTTGTATAAAATGTGCTATGTGCGAGTGTGTTTGACTCGCACTCACATAAAAATCAGAATTTACTCCCGCTCGTTGAGCCGCTTTTCGAGTGCTTTTTGTTTTCGTGTTGTATGGTTCTTGCCGTTTTAACTGTGTCTCGTGCTCGTTATCGACTTCGTCGTTGTCGCACTCGTAAATCGCTGACTCGGATTTTATTTTTGTTGTTGTGGGGTATGTCCATACGATGAGTTTTGCTTGAGCTTAGCAAACAAAAAGTGAATGCTGCTCACAAAACATACTATTGCACTTTTCGCACTTACATGAATTTGTGTCTTTCGTTGTGTAAGTGAGCGCGCAGTGTTTAAGCTTGAGCGTGATGTGGCCACTTGTAGACACAACTGCCGTGTTGCAAAATTATGCACGATCAGCTGTATGCGCTTGCCAACTTTTCCTTGTTATCGATAGATATTGTCGTTTTTATGGCATCACAGTTTACTTTTTTCTTTATTGTGAGTTTGTTAGCTCAATCAGCTGTATCATGCCAGTTTAACCTGTCTCTATGCTTTCGTACTTCCTCTCTCTCGTTTTTTCTTTTGCTCATTTATGTCGTGCATGCGTGCTCTCTTGTGTGCAATTTGCTACCACCAGAGCTCACTGCAATTAAAACGAAAAAAAGAGAAAAAAGAAGAACGGAAACCCCAAGATAAAGCGCTCTTGGGGACAGTGCACAGCTGCATTGGCTTATGCTGAACCAACTCGTTCTTGCTTGTGTTTTTTTCGTTTGTTTGTCTGCTTGTGCGCATTGTTTACATTAGACGAGACCTTTGACCCCAGTGCGTGTGTACACACTCATACGTCTGTATATGCGTGTGTGTGGTTGTAGTAGCGTTTGCAAATTTAAATTTGTGCGCGCAGCACCTTTAGCATTGATTAAATAAATGAAATTTAAAAATTTGCTGCTAATTCGCATGCGTGCTTGTATTTGCGCATATCCATATATCATGCGCTTGTGTCTGTGTGCGTGCGAATGTGTCTCATCTTTGGCTTTGCTTTGTCTGCCTGTCCCATTACATTCGCGTTACCGTGTTCTCCGCTTGTCTTTGCTACAGCTACCGATGAGTAATATATCGAGACGACGGCGACGCCGACGCAGTTAACTTATTCGACTTTCTTTTGGGGTTGCCCAATTGGCGAAAAAAAACATACATGTGTATATGTAAAATAAAAACAAAGGCGAGACCGGAAAGTCTTGTTCAATTGAGACCACTTCTGGGCATGCTTTTAACGGGAGCAACTAACTAGCCACCTAACTAAACCACAGCGAAACTGTTTGCGATGATGATGATTCATTCATTCATTGGAATGAATTTCGCATTAGGAAGTCGCAAAGATGTTGATTGGCACATGCACTTGCATTTGTGTTTTATAAAGTTACCTCATAGTTGGCCGCCAGTTGGGCGAGCAAATTGCCCGATGATGAGTTCAGTTTCTCCTCTTTGCCATTGCCCAGCAGCGTCAAGTGCAGACGATCCATCAAATGATGCACCGAGTGGGCGTTCGGCGATACCGTCCACTCGGCGAACGTGATTAGTGTGCTCATCTCCAGCTTATCCTTGTAGGCTTCGTAGTTTTGCATTTGTTGATAACGGGACGAGATGCGATTCATTGTGTCCGAAATGTCGTTCATTTTGGCCGTTAATGCCACATTGCGGCTAATGAAGCTGTTCACGGACTCAATGGCCAGCGCCACATATTGCGAATGCTGCAGGGTAACAAAAGTTAGGACAAAAGCTTTGCCGCTCTCTCTCTCTCTCTGACTCACCTGTGCCTCTGTCTCGTCAATTTGCCTGCTGACCTCTTTCAGACGCTGCAAAACTTTGCGCTGCTTTTCGCGCATTAATGGGAATTCAATATTGGCGGCCAACGGCGAGGATTGTACAATGTCCCAGGCCTTGAGCACGCCGGAGGTCACCTCCTTAACTACATGTATTATGTCTAGTACATCCTCGATGACCGCCGTTGTTGGTGTTGGCTGTTTAAGCGTGAATATTACCAGCAGCAACAAGAACAATGGCTGCGTTAGCGCTAACCGTTTCTGGGAATGCAGCAGCTGCATTTTGGGTTGTTTTTTTTTTTCCTCTTTTGCTACTACGCGTGTGTTTTCCGAAACTAAAAATCTACAAGAACAACCCACCACACACACAGACAGCAACCACAACGGAAAGCAGACAGACAGTGACTACAACAAACACTAACAGACGGTGCTCTTGAGACAACACCAACTGTGCCAATTGAAAGGCAAAACGCGAATGCCGCTGAGTTTAGCGGGAGAGTTCGCTTGTCTCTTGATTCGCTCGAATGACGGCGCACCGCTGCTCTCGCGCGTTAAATAGTTTTTTATTGTTACTTCTTTGGCGTTTAAGACATATTCTCTTTGTGGTTTGTGTGTGCTTTGTTGCTATTTTACAGTTGCATGTCATTCGCAGCATAGGTCAAAAGCATGCGTGCGAGTGAGCAAACAACAGGTCACGCATATCTATATAATGCAGTGATGCCACTATGCTGAAAATATTTTCTTTCGAAAAAATACGTTACTAAACTGTGCGCTCAAGGCATTATCGATGTTATCGATATACAAATACAACCTATTGTAAACATATTGTATTAATATTATTTTAATTGTATTGTATTAATATTATATAAATGTAAAGAAGAATTGTAGGTATTTTACATGCAACATTGCATTTCTATTGTACTTATAGTTTGTTTCTGTTTTTCTGCTTGTGTTTCTTTTAGAGCTTCTTTTACGAAATTCTCGCCGGACAATGGGTGCGCAACGGGCTACAAATCAAGGGCCAAGCCATGACCTACATACAGGCTAACTTTTGCAATTCTATGGCCGATATGGATCTATTCTTCTTGCAAATTTGTGCGACAAATCTCTCGCAATATTTCTTTCTGCAGAACACAATCGAGCTGTTCGATGTAGGTCAATGGCTGGAGACGGCACCGCTGAAGCAACCCCAGAAACCGGAGCAATCATCGATGCTCGAGGGTTTCCTCACATTCCTGGCCACGCTGGTGACAAGTCGCACCAATTTGGGCAACGACGAGGCGACCCAGTGCATCATCGAGATTAGCGCCCTGCTGGCCACAGAGAACAAGACGCACTCGCAGCTGCTCGAGCTGATGCCCGAACGTTCGGGCAATGTGCACACTAAGAATTTTGAGACGTTCCTAAAGAAGCTTTCCGTTTACAAGGCACCATCCAGTGGCTCCGAGAATCTCGAGCAGGGTCTATTCACGCCCATCGACGAGGTGTGGGAGGAATACTATGATCCACTGCACGTCCTGTTGCGTGCCGTTCATCGTCGTGACTTTCAATCGTCGCTGGATCGTTTTACCAACTATGTCAAGTCGAAGGATAAAATGCCGGTCAGCGGCAATCTGTGGCCACCGTTTCGTCTCCCACTGCCGGTGGGCAGTGCGTTTAGTGATCCATGCCGCATACTCAACTCGCGACTCTTCCACTCGACTATACTCTCGATCTTATTTCGGGCCGTGCACACACGCGACGTGTCCGAGCATCTGCTCGCCTTGGCCGTATTCCTGCTCGAGATTGCCGTTGAGACGAGCAGCGATATAAATGCCGGTGCGGCCGGTGGCTCCAGTGGATCGGGCATGTCCTCGCCGTCACCGGTGGCCATGGTCGAATGCGAACCGCAGCACAAATCGGGCTATTACTACGGTGGGAATAGACGTGAGCCGCCCAAGCTCTTCAACTGCTATCCCACGGACAATTTGAGCTGTAATCTGCGGCATGTTGTTACCAAAGTGTCGCTGAAGTCACGCGATCCCCAAGTGACCACCTCCAGCTATCGCTCCAATCCCTTCTATTCGGATCTCGACTTCGATCTGGAGAGCGACGCAATGCGCATGATCGGGGACACATACGGCCTCGACGATCTCGACGAGACGTCTGGCGCGATGAGCGTCGCTCGTACCCAGCAGCAACGCAACAATGCCATCTCACGCATGCGCATGGAGGTGGCGCTGGTGCCCGATCTTTCGGTGGTAGCCGAGACGGGCGTTGTACTGCTACAGCCGGACGGGAACGATGACGATGATGATGGCCGTGACACGGCAATGGACATGAGTCCGTCAACGGCAGATTTTCATCATTTTCCACTGCAACAGATAACGCTGCCCGAGAGCGGCATGGAAGTGGCCATAAGACGTGATCTCCTGCTGGCCGAGACGACCATAAACGATGAGCGCGAACGGGAGCGAGAGCGCGAGCGGGAGCGCGATCCACGAACCGCCGCCACAACGAACAATACCAATGAAATGTTCTCGCCCACAACGCCCACGGGTAGCGGCATGCTGCTGCCTTTCCAGCGTGTGCGTCTGCCGGTCGCCGTGCCCAGCAGCAATATGGATGTGGTGCCATCGAACTCAATGGGCGCTGTGGGCAATGCGGTCGGCGGCGTTGGCGCCCACGGCGTTGCCGGCGGTCGCTTAAACTACGATCCGAGCGGTGCACGCAAACGCACCGTGGACATTGCGATCGGCGGGGCTGGCAACAAGGATGAGTTGCACATGGACGAAAGCATTTTGTCACTGCTGCTCAAGCTGCACTCGCAGCTCAGTGGCAATCTGGACAGTTTCTCGCTGAGCGACGGCAACATCCATGCCGCCGCACCCATGGAAGTCGACTGCAATGAGGCGAGTACCTCCGCTTCAGCTTCCGCATCCGCGTCATCGACAAGCACTGCGCTAGCCGAGCGTGGATCCAGCTATGGCTACAATTACTACTATAAGCACATACACGTGTCCAATTCGCGCATCGGCGACGGACCGTTCTTTATTGGGAATCTGTTGCGCAAGATTGCCACGCGGGACGAACAGTGCGCCCAGAGCATCGATGATATACGCGCCCGGCTGTGGCCTAATCAGCGGGAGAAGCAGGCGGAGGCGCGTGCTCGCGAGACCAAGGAGAAGGAGGAGCGACGCAAGAAGGCGCGAGAGCGCCAACAGAAAATGATGCAGGATTTTGCCAACAAGCAGAAGCAATTTATGCAATCGGCCGCAGCGGCGGCCAACAACATGGACTTTGGCCTGGAGGACGAGGACGAGGAGGCTATGTATGAGGAGCAGCCACGCGAAAAGGAATACGATTGCATTATCTGCAATTGCACAACGGCTAGCACCGAAACGAATCCAATCGGCCTGGTCGTCCTGGTCGAGTCCAGCGGCATTGTTGGCCATCGTCGTCGCATCTCAGCGCGTCTGCCGTTGCCATTAAACGAAGCGGACAAGGAGCGCTTGGCGCACACAACCCGTCTAGCCAGTGAGTTTGCCCAGCGCACCGAGTTGCTCAGCCTCAAGTTTGGGGACGAGTCCTGGTATCTGTCCAATAATATGGCCTACGACAATGGCGTGCACGTGCAATCGTGCGGCCATCATGTGCATCTCAGCTGCCTGGAGGCGTATCTAAAGACATTATATTCGACGCAGCGTCAGCCCGTTCAGGATCGCGGCGAATTCTATTGCCCAGTTTGTCGGCAGCTGTCGAACTCGGTGCTGCCGCTCAGTCCGCAGCTGGACAGGCCTATGCATCTGGTGCGTTCCGGGAATCAGCCGTTCGAGCAGCTGGTCGCCGATCTCACAGACCTAATCAAGGAGAACGAAAGAATACCGGTGAGTTTACAAATGGCCAAGTTAATCTTATATTATTTCAATTCTAATTTCCAATTTTTATATGAAAACAGTGCTCTGTTAATTCCTTAACAGCAGCCTAACAGAATATTAAAGAAATCTGCTGAAGGGCATCAATTTAAATGAAACTGTTACAGCTGTTATCGTTTTAACAGCTTAGACTGTAAAGATCGCACGTTACAGTATTTGCCTTTTTAACATAGTCTAAATAAGACATATTAAATGTAGTAACACAGATAGATAATTAATTTTAAAGTTAACTTAACATTAAATGTAAGGAATCTACTAAACATTCTCTGTCTATTGCATTTGCACAGCAACCCACAAAACTAACAGAGGCCATGGGCCACGCCATGGAGGTGATGACAATCATAGCACAGCGCAAGGTCAAATCGACCAAGATTACGTTCCGCAAGCTCTTCATCTTTGTGACATCGATAGCACGCACCAATCTCGAGGCGGAGATCATACAGCGCGGCGGCTCGCTTTGCTCCTCCAACGCCACACGCTACAAGCCAAAACGGGATTGCATTGTCCCGTTGCTCCATGTGCTCTCCGTGCACGTGCGCGTCCTCGTCGAATGGCCGCTATGGAGCAGCTGGGCCTCGCTCGCCGGCCTGCCCGTTAGCGATACGCCCGAGCCGCTGCCCACGCATTGCCGAGAAGTGATACCTAGTCTGCAGGCGGATCCCATTGCGTTGCTACTCAAATTCATATTGCTCGCTCCGCTGCATCTCGATCAGGGTGAGTATGGGACGCCTTTAACCTGACTTCTTCAAATATATTATGTTGATAATTTCATATGCCGTTTTAGACTATTTCACCTGCATGGTCAAAGTCATGTATAATCTGCTCTACTATCAGATTGTTGTGCAATTGTGCGTAACGCTCACCGATCTCGAATGCGAGCACATTATAACCAACTACGGCAACAACACTAGCAGCACTGCAACAACAGCAACTACAACAGAAACATCAGCAACATCAACCTCAACATCTGCAACAGCAACAAGCAGTCCGAGCAATCGACGCAGCAGCGCTGCGCGTTTTGGCTCTTTGCAAAGCTGCGCACAGCTGGGCAGAGCTATGGCCCTGGTGCTAAATGAAACGAATCGTTTGTCGCATCTGCGACGCTACAGCATTCCCAGCACCAGCGCCAGCACCAGCAGCAGCAGCAGCAATAGCAACAACAATAGCAGTTTCAACTCCAACTCAACAACGACAACAACAACGGCAACAGAAACAGAAACAGCAGCTGGAGCTGGAGCTGCCGGCAACAGCAGTCCAACCCCAGAAGTCAATCTCAAGTCAATGGAACTGCACCTGCAATCGCTGTGTTTGCCATTCCTGCGTATCGCGGCGCTGTTGCGTCAGCATTTGTACAGGCACGAGATGCCGGAAATATCAGCGCCAGGTCTGGAATTTGTGCGTCTTGTCTATTACTTGGAGCTGGTCACCGATTCCATGGACTGGGATTGCTTTAATGCATCCAAGGGCCTGTGCTTTATATCCGGTACGGAACAAACGCTGCCCCAATTTTGGTGCAAGCAACTAATGGACGTCCATCCGCCTGCGGATACGGTTCGCGAGCTGATCCTTATGAATCAGCATTCGTTGTGGCAGCAGCCGCGTCTCCTGGAGCTGCCACGCGAATACGAGCGTCTATTTACGGTGAGTAATGTGATTAAAATGAGAACAATCATTAAATTTCCGTGCATTTCATGTTAAATTAGGCATGGCTTTTATGTTATTTTAACAGAGAAATGTTATGTTAACATTAAAATGTATATAAACTTAATAAAAGTTACTTAAACTGCTTATCCCTTACAGTACTACCACGAGCGTCCTTGCCTCAACTGTTACAAGGTGCCCAAGGAGAGTTCCATTTGCCTGCTGTGCGGCACAATTGTGTGCCTCAAGCAGAACTGCTGTGCCGAAAAGGAATGCTGTGAGGCAGTTCGGGTGAGTTTTCTCATACTAAACCAAACGTCAAGCAACAGTCATAATAAAGATATATGTATTTCTAATTAAAATAGCACACATTGTCCTGCGGCGGCGGCATTGGCATATTCCTGGTTGTTACCTCTACCTACATAATTGTCATAAGGGGGCGACGTGCATGCCTCTGGGGCTCGTTGTATCTAGATGATTTCGACGAAGAGGATCGCGATCTCAAGTGAGTTCAGCTAACGAATTATTTAAAATGTGTTATGTATTTAACTTTGATATTTTGCAGGCGCGGCAAGCCGTTATATCTGAGTCAGGATCGTTTTAATTTGCTGGAATCACAGTGGCTGTCACACAAGTTCGCTCACACCAAGCACACTTGGGTCTTCCATCGGGATCTGTTGTGAAACATGGAAGATCTATTGCGCAGCATACAGGAGCTGGTTGGCCAGATCTAAGGACGACAGAGACGACACGACTAAAAAGGAAAGGGAAACCTCAAAACCAACTCAAAACGAAACTTATGCGATTGGGCCAAGTGACAATTGCTTAACTGGCCGTACCGTTTCCTATTAACACACACACACACCTCACAACACTCCTTCCCTCCCTCCCCGATCCCTTAACTACGCTGTCCTTTAATAATCGCCCTGTTAAATTTTATTTGCGCCTAACACAAATTTAAAATCAAGTTGCGACACAAAATTGCAAACTGACTATGTGTAAACGGGTATATATATATATATATATGATATATATGTATATGTATATAAATATATATCTGTTTGATATATATGTATATGTGTATTTATGTGTAAACATATATGTGTATGTATATAAATATATATATATATATATATATATATATATATATATATATATA